>CAJQZP010001288.1:1707500-1930000 GCA_907164705.1 Parnassius apollo
AGAAAGAGTGACAAAGAAAATTTATGTCGCAGAAATGAAAGGTGGAGTCGAAAAGGGATATCCTAGGTGAAAATTTATCGACCAAATTAACGATTTATTGAAAACGGGCCAAATTAGGAGTACCCTTAACCGACGAGCATGTATGCGTGGGTATATGAACGTGAAGGAGGCGAGAGAGGTGTGTCAGGATCGTGCCAAATGGAAGTCTGTAGTCTCTGCCTAACCCTCTGGGTGACAGGCGTGAGTGTTTATGTTTATGTATATATGAGTTTAATTACTTTTCACTTTGTTCAGTTTTATTAAGCTTAATGTTTTGGTGTATTGTTCCTTGTTTAAAATTATTATTTGAAGTAGATAAAATTAAACAAAATAGGAGTAATCAAAGATATGGGTGAGTTGAACTTCTTTCAGCTTTTAAGGGATTTCGCGAGGTTGTTTTAAATAGTTTTGCTTTCTAAATGTATTTGGAATTTTGTAACCAATTTATTCTTGGCACTCTTGCAAGAAATCAGCATTTGATTGACAGCCTCCATTTCTTCTAAAGATTGAGGCCTATATACAACAGTGGACTTAAACAGGCTGTAATGAACATGCGACTTACTAAGTTAGCATTGTTTCCTTAGACATTTTAATTTAGTTTTAATTAATTATATATTTAAATCATTATTCAGACTCTTAATTTTTTGTTACATATATATAATATTTGGTTAGTAGACAACTTAAAATAATGCCATTATTTTTAAAAGGTATTATAATTAATTAATTAATTAATTAATTTAGTGATAGCGAAGAATTTCTGAGATTTGCACGGGTAATTCTGGATCTCAACAACAGCGCCACCTACAGGGTCAAATTTAGAATCTAAATTATCAAGAGACCTACTCAAATACAAACAAAAATTTTCATCAAAATCAAAGTCACACTCACTCACTGTTAAACATAGGCCTCCCTCCCCCAAGGAATGCCGCAAAGCAAGGTCCTAAGCCATCTGCATCCATCAACTTCCTACATGTCTTACCAGGTCATCACTCCATCTAGTGGGGTTCGAAACATACTTCGCCTACCGGTATAAGGCTGCCACTGGAGAACCATTTTTACCCATCGATTGTCGGTTTTTCGAGCTATATGGCCGGCCTATTGCCACATCAGCTTACTAACCGTTGGGCTATATCATATGCATATGTCAGTCACTCTGTTTTTACTACGGATATGTTCATTTTTAAATTTATTACGCAGAGAAATCCCAAGCATAATAGCTCTCTCTAAATTTCTCTGAGCGATCTTGAAATTTGATAAAAATGTATTCATACACAAGCTTTTTCCCGCTGCATCGCTCTCTTGAAGGTCGGAAAATGACATAATTTTGAAAAGTCACTGTCCATATTCACTTCTTATCTTTTTTATACAACTTTATCACAGTAGTAGTCGGAAATAATATTTTTTTGTTACAGGAATTTCTCTCTACGATTTTTTCTTTAAACAGCTTATAGCATGACACTTGTTACATACAGTTTCATTAATAACCAGGGAAATAGATAATGGTCACTATCTCATCAAGGCGCTTTAACTTTAGAAGATAAACAAGCTTAATGGTAATACACTCATTAAAAGAACCGACAGAGTAAAAATACTAATAACACTTGTTATTTTACGATTATATAAGAACTTTATCTCAGCTTTATTAATACATAGTTTGAAACTTTAAGTGAGAATGTTTGCTAATTAAGTTTAAATCGTTATAGATCCTTAACAGTCATTTAAAATAATAATAAATAATTTTTAATGACACACTTGAGATAGTTCGATGACTTTCATTTTTTTTTCTTTCTCACAATATGACGTTTGGTTGTCGCCATATTAAATTTTGAATTTTACAAATATATTGACGTAAAAATCATCAAAATCGGCCAAGGGCTGCTAAACACGACAATGACTGATTTGCGATGCGCAGTCGGGTAAAAAACAACTCTCTGAAATACTGATATGGCTGATTTAATGGCTAAAATGGTTGATATAAGGATGCTCTTTCAACTTGCCTACATTGCAGTAAAACGGAAGGATTTAAAGACAACTTTCTAATGCCCCATTTACACTCAGCCTTGTTAGGCAGGGAAGTGGGCAGCGCATGTATGTAAAAAACCTACTTGCGCTGTCACTGCCCATGCCGCTGTCACTGCCCAGTGCTCCCTCGATTGTCGGTTTTTCGCTCGTAAGTCAAAATACGGGCAGTACGAGCGGGAGTGAGTGTTTACATTCTCACTCACTTGTCGCCGAAAGTAGTTCGACCGAAAAAGAACGTGCTGCGTTTAAAAACGGCAATTCGTTTATTAATCTGTCCTGGGTTTTAGTGATATTTAGTAATGATAAAACAATTAAATCTTTAGAACTTTATGAAATTGAGCGAGTAATATGGGATCCTCATAATAAAAACCATTAATTACACGTAGTAGCTACTTATACTGAGCAGACATAATGCTTTCACACCAACAAAATCGACGTCAGTCAATGTTGCGAGTTGATCATTAAACAAGTATGAATGCTAAGTCTATACACCTATTCGCGTGCGGTAATAACCGCAGAAGTATTTATGGAAATATTTCCGGCAGCGACAGGAGAAGTAGAAGTGGCTAAATGTAAATGGTGCATAACATACAACTTACAACTGAACATGCGAAAAATATGTAGTGCCCAAACTAGTACCCGTTACCATTATAAGCTCTTGTGTCGCATTCGTTGATCGTTGCTCACACTTGCGTATGCAACAATCCTAGAGCAACTCTTAACCGACACTATTCCGATGATATCCCGGACGTCGGTCTGAGCGAGTTTAGAATGGCTCTCCAGCACTTTTGTAACGGCAAGGTTCCAGGCAAGAATAGAATTACAGCGGAGCTTTTGAAAGCGGGTGGAATATCGGTACTTAAAATCCTTTAGAAGCTCTTCAATTCCGTCCTCCATGGTGGCACTACTCCGGATGCGTGAAGCAGAATTGCTGTGATCTGGTCCTTCAAGAAAGGCGACGATGCTAGCTTAAAGAATTACAGACAGATTTCACTTCAGAGCCGCGTCTACTTGCTGTTTTCGAGAGTCATTACGAATCGTCAGTCACGCAGACTCGACGACTTCCACCCTCCCGAACAAGCCGGTTTCCGAAAAGGCTTCGGTACCATAGACCACATACATACCCTGCAGCATATTGTACAGAATACTGAAGAGTACAATCTGCCATTTTGCTTGGCATATGTGGAATATGAGAAAACCTTTGATTTCGTCGAAATTTTGGCAGTCTCTTGAGTGGTGCCAAGTGGACTGTCAGTACATTGAAGTGGTCAAGTGTTTGTACAGTAAGGCAAGGATGGCTACCCGAGTACAGAAACAGAGTACGAAACCTATCCAAGTGCAGAGAGGTTTAAGGCAGGGTGATGTTATATCCCCGAAACTCTTCACCGCTGTGTTGGAAGACGTTTTCAAGCTACTGGACTGGAAAGGATACGGTATTAACATCAATGGTGAATACATCACTCATCTTCGATTTGCTAACGATATAGTTTTTATACGACGATAAAATCGCTGGAGGACCTAAGCACTATGCTCAATGACCTCAATAGTGTCTCTCGACGGATAGGTCTTAAGATGAACATGGACAAAACAAAGATCATGTTTAATATCCACGTCACACCTATGCCGGTAGTTGTTGGGAGCACTAAGCTCGAACTTGTTGATGAGTACCTTTACCTGGGACAAATAGTCCGCCTAGGTAAGCCCTACTTTGACTAAGAGATCAATCGACGGATTCAACTCGGCTAAGCAGCATTCAGGAAATTACAACACATCTTCTCGTAAGGTATACCTCAAAACACGAAACTAGATTGTACAACCAGCGCGTGTTGCCAGTAATGACTTATGGATCTGAGACGTGGTCCTTCACTGCTGGCCGTATGAGGACGCTCGAGGTCACTCAACGAGCTATGGAAGGAGCTATGCTCGGAGTTTCTATGCGTGATAAACTTTGAAATGAGGATATCCGCAGTAGAACCAGAGTGATCGACATAGCCCAACGGATTAGTAAGCTGAAGTGACAATGGGCCTGTCATATAGCTCAAGGAACCGACAACCGTTGGGGAAAAAAGGTTCTCGAGTGGTAGCCTCGTACCGGTAGGCATAGTATGGGGCGATCCCCCACTAGATGGAGTGACGACCTGGTAAGACATGCAAAAACGACGTCGAGCTCGAAAGTTCTTATGAATCTTGATACAAAGTCTATCTGTAACCAAATCATAATTATAAGAACTGACTTATATATTTTAGATTCTCTTATAGCTTAAAACAATCCGATGGAGGTTCATTTAGCGTAAATTATTATTATTTAAGTCCTGGTTTGTTAACAAACAACAAATTGCGAAATAAGATGAAATTATTTTCTAAGGAAAATATATTTCCCATGCGGCGTTATTGAAATATTTTTGGAGTCCAGATTTGTAGAGATAAATAACAACTCAGTGTTTCGTTATTTAATTTTTTGTTTTTATTTTCGCTTGAGGTATTTGCCTGAGATATAAATGTATGTAATGACATGTTAAAAATTATGTTTTATAAAATAATTTTAAATATACACTACATATAACATATTGCGATAATAAATTTAAAACTTCACATTACTACGAGCCTAAAATGCAGACAAACATCTTACACCACTAAACACTTAGCGATAGAAGTTTTATAGATCCTAGAAGTAATTTTTTTCATAAAAGCCTCACAAGTACACAACGCGGTGAATCATATCTGGCTACCATTCCAAATAAAGTAGGAACTCTCCATAACAAAATTATGTTTTACCTAATTTTTCCAAAAATTATGTTATTATTTATTAAAGACGTATTTTATTTTGATATATTAAGTTTGTCTTTTTGTTAGAGGCTACTGCATTAGTATCTTTTTCGCATTCATATAAAAGTAACTTTCAAATATACTTAATTAGAATTTTGGGAGAGAACTACATCTTAATTAAGTTCGTATGCTCGGATATTTAAACTATAATTTTATTCATGAAGAAATAAACAAAGGAAGCTATGAAAAAGTCGCAATAATTGTCTTTTTGTGTTTCGATAACAGAATACAGATTTTTTCAGGCAATAAATAATGAGAATACAATACAATAATACAAATATGTGCCACAATTTGTGTACATGACGTGACAAATATATACGGTGCTTTTAAATATTTCCTCAATATTAGGAAATTAAGCAACAAGACACTAAGTTACGAAAGTAACTATGTGAATAGGAGGCTGAAGCATTCGATAAGATAAGTATGCCTGTTATGGAGATCACGAATATAATATTCACAGGTAATTTTCTACAAACATTTTAAGACGTTTTTACCTCCAATTCCTCCAAAGTTATCAAGTACGAGTTTAAAAATCATTTAAACGTTTTTGCCTCTGAAATGTTATTTACTTCTGAACTTACCGATACGTGCTGACATATTATCTACGGCCGCTGTAAGGCCACTGACATGGCCGCCACAAAGCAAGTCGCTGTACGGCGCGAGTTTATCCAAAGTTTTTGTAAACTATTATACGTATTTAGAAACAGTTATTCTTCGAAAATTTAAATTTAAAAATAGTAGAAATTATAATGAATTTTTTTTATAATGTGCTGGCAGTTTATGAATATTTCATTTCCCTTCTTGAATACCTAATAATATTTAATATGTTAATATTTATTTTTTATTCTATAATATCCTACAAATATCAATTTACGAAGTTACTTGACCATAACGATTCTTGGACCGGGTAAGTAGATGACGATATTTTGACGAGATCTAATAGTCCCTGAAATTTCATTCCTCACAGATACTATAAAATTAGTAAATAGGAATAGCTACTAAAATATGTTTTTTCGATAAACTCTGTAAGTTTATCTTTCAAGTATTACTAAATAGAACATGAATAGCTTTATTGTAGTTTTCAGAGTCAATTTTCATCCACTGTACCGAAAATGTGTTTGAATACCGTGCCGATGCCTGAGAACCAGGCGGATCTCTCAGATACGCCGTTTAAAATCACATAGTGGTTGTAACATATTTTCACACCAAGTATAATCTATGTCAGCACTCTCACGTTACTGGGATTGGATTATTTTAAGTACTTCATGAAAGTTCTCCAAATAATGTGTAATGTATAAATGGATTGGATGTACGTCTACTGGCCTAACGATGTGGAATTGATCGTTAATTATCCTCAATGTACCAACAGGGTCGAAAAGTATACCAGAGCTCTTGTCGATGCTATTGACCATTTCCGGTTGCAAGAATAGCAGCACAAAATACGATGGTGGTTCTGTAAAATAATAATTAAAAGCTTACTAATTCTAGATTCCATAATAACGTGTATATAATGTAAAAGAAAAAGTGTATAAATAGAGTGTAAATGTCAAAATATATGTCTTAAAAGAAATGTAATTTTGTGAATGTGAATGTTTTAAAAGAATGTGAATTTGCTATTATTTACGGATTTTATCGCGTTTAATTACTTTAGTTTATTTTTACTATCCCGACGTTTCGGGTGCTTTACAGCACCCAAGATCACGGGCGGACTGAGATGTTTGACATCCCAATGTCATAGTTAGTCCGGCTACCTTAAGTTTTTGAATATTAATTTTTGGTCCGATTTACGTCGATTTACGAAACGTCGGGATAATAAAAATAAACTAAAGTAATTAAACGCGATAAAATCCGTTAATAATAGTTTTATTCAATGTGTAGTGTTCGCGTAAATTTAAGAAATCATTATGTGAATTTGCGTTTTGAAAAGGTCATCCGTAAAATTTGTTCCTTGATCGGTAATTATTGATTTAGGGATGCCAAATTGTGAAATGAAGTGAACTAGCGCTTCGCATGTTAATTCCTCGGTAACATTGGAAATTGGATAGGCTATGGAAAATTTGGTTAAATCATCTTGGACGGTAAGTATAAATCGGAGTTTGTGAAAACCTGCTTCGGGTAAGGGGCCTAGTATGTATAAACTTATTTTTTCAAATGGGCGTGTCGAAGTGGTTGTGATTCGCATAGGAGACCGGTTATTTTGCGTAACGGTTTATTTGTTTGGCAAAGTTTGCTATATCTATACCTGCGCGAATGTTAATTCGATATCTCTGTTAATACAGGTTAGATTACAGAGTTATGATATATACTTATTTTTATATTTGTGTTATTATATAAATACATAGGCATGCCGTATATTTTGATAAACGAATGTTGTTCGAATAGATTCTTAAAATCAGAAACTGCGATTTCATTATTATTACCTTAAAGTATAATGTCGTCTATTGCGGCTTTTAAGGTTTTTAAGATATAATTTTGTGAAGAGAAAATAATAAATTTTCGTCAAAATCGATAGATACGGGAATTAGGATTAGTTTTGCAGTGTATATGTGTCTACGTTGTATATATATATATATATATATATTTATGATGTGTGTGTGCGTATGTATTGAGTTATGTTTACTATTTCTACAGAACTATTGTTATCTTAATATTTTCTAAAATTTTTGCACTTTGAACCCTATTAAAATGCTTTTTCTGATTAACCATTTGTATTTGTTTGTCAATTTAACACAAAGACGCGTATAAAACATCATGAATAAATATATTCTTTCGTTTTACTTAAATTCTTTTCAAAGTATATGGTAATAATTTTAAATTCTAATAGAATTTAAAATTATTACCATATACTACATACCACAAAATTTTAACGAGTAAAACTCACATTTTGGATAAGAATATTTGTTAAGTTCAAAGAACATTCTGCGGAAAGTTCATTAAAATTAAAATTGATTTATTAATTAAGAAAATTGTGAATCTATCTCGGAGCCGT
Source organism: Parnassius apollo (assembly GCA_907164705.1). NCBI lineage: Eukaryota > Metazoa > Arthropoda > Insecta > Lepidoptera > Papilionidae > Parnassius > Parnassius apollo. The sequence continues at coordinate 1,715,377 of CAJQZP010001288.1, forward strand.
AATTAGCTTTTCCTTATAAAATTAGACTTCAGGGTCACATCGCACACATAAATATCGCTTCACACTATGTTTTTAAAATATAAATGTACAATAAGTAGATCTGCGAAGATTTTTTTCCTAATAAATTTTGAAATAAATTAATATTTAAGTAAATATAATATTTTAAGGTTTATGCAAATATTTTTCACAATATAATGATTTTTTACTATAGTAAGCATTTCATAATATTTTTCTCATTTTTGTCTGGTATTTACCATACCAGTTAAACACTGTCTCTTCTTATGAAATATTATGCAGAGTAAATGTACTCGTCAACAAATTCGAGCTTAGTGCTTCCAACAACTACCTGCATAGGTGTGACATGGACGTTACACATAATCTATGTTTTGTCCACGTTCATCTTGAGACCTATTCGCTTAGAGGCACTATTGAGGTAATAGTGTTTAGGTCTTCCAGCATCCTGGCATAAGGACTATATCGTCGGCAAATCGAAGGTGAGTGGTCCACTTGGCATTGATGTTATTATTTTTTTATTAATCGAGAAAAGAAATACCACAGAAAGTAAATGTTACCCAAAATATCGATACCTTTGAATATATAAAACTTAAATGAACAAATAATAACAATAAATAATAATAATGAACAAATAATAAATATTTTACGTATATTGTTTACTGACAAACGTAAAAAATGATAAAAGTAAACCTTACTACGGAATCGTGTCCTAGTTTTCTAACCGCAGTATTTTCCGTAAATATTTTATGACACCTACAGTTGTATTTACGTACGATAAATATCCCAGTGACAAGTTTGCTCAAAACAAAATGGAACCATTATGTATGCTCCGGAAATATTTGGATGATAACAGAAATTAAATGTCCAAAGCATTAAATTATGAGAAACATTTCATGTGTCATTTCAACATAGACATCTTCATGTGTCGTCAGTCAACTCAGCATTCAGCCGAAGTAAAAAAGTTATCAAGTAATTAAAAAAAATCGTTACCTGTATTTCCCATTATTCATTCATTATTAAATTAATCGTTGTTAGTCACTAAATGAAAAGTCCAAGGGCGCAGCGAAATTTTTCTGGTAAGCTAATAGTTTTTTTTTTTCTAAACTATTCACGTGATAACAGTTAAAATATTTTTTTTTAAAGATAAACATACATTTATTAAATTTTATCTGATTAAGTTTACTTTAGTTAATATGTCGGGTTTTTAATTTTTTTATTAAAGACCCAACTTTGTTTAGAATATAAATATATAGATGTATGATGATGTATATATAAATGTATTATGGAGTGAAAACCTGGTAAGACATGCAGGAAATCAATGGATGCAGGTGGCTCAAGACCGTACTTTGTGGCATTCCTTGGCTTATGTTAAATATATGGTAGCGGGCTAAGAAAATCCATTGCCAAATTCGACTCAATTGTGTTGCAACATCCGACTTGGATAACAATGCCTCATAGCCTCCGAAGAGGCGCACAGATAAAGATGCGATACGTCTGATATCAGTATCGGACGTATCACATCTTCATTTTGATGGTAGTACTGTAATTAATCTTTAAGACAAGTCCTTCTTACAATATTACAGGCCTGCGTTCAGCTGCAGCGAGTACGCGGGTTAACAAAGAAAGGAAGACAATCAATATCACGAATCAAACATTTATGCATCCAGCCTGAACTTAATGGAATATTAAATTTAAATAAAAATTGTATTTAAATTGTATATTTACGATTTATTTACAGTTCTGTGGAAGACAGGATTTTTAAAGAATTAATTGATAGAGTTGATCATTATTATATAGCACTGTTATATGATTAAAAATAATATATAATAAACGTAAAATGGAAAATAACTTTATTAATCACAACGTTTGTGATTTCCTTTACTGTCTGCGTGAACCGATGAGGTTGTGCCGTATGGCGGGATTATTTCCAGTTGTTGGACTTACCAACTCATTTGTACTTTCTATGGGGTGAGTAAATAAAAAAGAAAAATATCTTTTGTCTCTTAATGAAATATAGGGTGGCGTAACAGATTCTATCACCCATTTCGTTCCGTTGGTATCGTAAAGGGAGACTACGGGCAGTGTCAGATCGTATCAGGCTTCCGTTGAATGGCAGTATAATGATGTCGTTGATTCAACAACAAAGATATTCTTATAATGTCCAGAAATTCAAAGGCACGAGACGTCTTGTTAGATTGAAGTGGGATGATAATGTTTTATAGGAGTAAAAATGATATCGTTTCCTCTGCCTCAGTGAGTTTGAGTGTCCTCGAGTCATTTTTAGTTTCTCAGAAATACATGTTTCCTTCTCCTCCGAGGTGGTGGTATCAAAGCGGCATATCCTATATTTATTGATTAATGATGGGGAGAATTCCGAGTTAAAAATCTTATATTTTAAAATCTTATTTTTAAAAAGTTTATATTTGTACAACGTGCAAATTATTTTGTAGTCTGTATATAATGTGATTTTACGTGTTTCACATTTCTAATGTTTTTTTTTTTATTATTGCAGGTACAGTATTAAATTTCCTTACATATTGTTCCACGCTGCATCAGTAATTTTACTAACAATCACAGCGGGATTCAGTCTCATCTGGTTTTTTCTAAATCCTCTTAGTTTAAATACATTAAGTAATTATTATTTATTTTGTAACTTAAGTACACTGCTTCTTTACGTGCTTAATAATATTAGCTAGACATTTATATGCATGTATATAATGAAATATTTATAATTCAGTTTTCAATACAAAACTTTGCAGACGAATATGAACCTATGACAGTAGAATAATTCGATGTCTTCTTCGAATGATAATTATTACTAGGATTATCACACCTTATGACACTGTCCTATAGTCATCGCTCGCGCGATGATGCGATGCGTCCGACGAAAATGATCGTGCGACCGTGCGTTTAAACATACTCATATCTGCGGAAAGTCCTATTGAACGTCGTGCGATTATGAAATGCGACTGAAGAAATCGCGCATGCGCATTCATCGGACGATGAAATTGTATCGCATTATCGCGCGAGCGATGGTAATAGGACAGCGCTCATGACTAATACGTGTTGCTTAAGTTTTTTAAATCGCATTATTCATAAACATATTTGTTATACATTAAAAAATTATAATTCTTTAAAATTGTCAAAATTTTCAGGTATTGTAGTGTTTTACGTGACTAACTTATTTGGCTCAGTACTATTAATTCATCTCGCAATGAATTGGTCGAAGCTAATTAAGAGAGTGCTTGAAATCGAAGTTAATTTAGTGGAAATACGAAGATCAAAAACAGCGTTTTGGAAATGCAATACCATTACTTACGTGGTAATGTTCTTAGCATTACGTAAGTTTTTCTTTAATTATATTGTTTTATTTTTTAAGCATCAGCGCATTAATATCCACTGCTGGACGTCTTTGGTACCATCAATGCTCGTGGATTTTACATTAATTTTTCTTTCTATCATAATGTCCCCCGAACCGAATTTTGGTCACAGTGAACAGCCTTATCAGAGACTAGGGCCCAAAAGTATGCGCAAGCACAAGTACACCCTCTAGTCTCTCACCCTCGTAGTCCATTTGGGCGGTTAATCTGACACAGCCCGAAAGAGATAGCTAGGCTTTACATGCTTTCGGAGACTCGGAGATGAGAATTTCCTACATTTCGTGACTCCTGGCTGTTACTGAGAATTAATTGATAGAAAAATGCACTAACTTATTAAGACCCTACCCGGGACTCGAATCCGGTACTCATAACGAACAACCACGTTTACGACTACCAGACAAACGAGGCAATCAAAGGCAAAAGGTAGGTCAAAGGTGACTGCCTTTCACCATGTCGTAAGAGACGACACATTAATAACTACTAAAAAAAAACTGTTGCTGACACGTCTGCCCAGCCTGGTAACTATCCTGACTAGGGTATCCATCCTGTACAGACACCAGACTCTGTACCCTTAAGAACATAGTTTATACTATACCTTTGTTAACCTAAATTGTGAGTGTAAATGTATTATTATTATTATTATATCGCTATGAAACAATCAAGGGCTATTATTTATCAGTGGCCTTTTGGTAGGCTGTATTTTCTTAGGCCGTAAGCACACGGCACACATTGCTTGTAATAAATAAAAAATGTTGCAGTTGAACATGCAATGTATAAAATTTCAACAATTATGAAGGTCATGAGTGATTTTAATGAATCAAGACTAAGCGACAATGTTCTTGAAAAATATTTCTCAAGTTGGGCACCATTCATATTTGATTTAACATCTTACAGTTTGTGGAAATCTATTATATTTATGGTAAGCTTGAATTTATTGTAATATTTTCAACGGAGTTCAATTAACGAGAAGTTTGTATGTTTGGTGCGTTTTTATGTATGTCCACCGATTTCTCGGAAATAGCTGAACCGATTTAAATGATTCCTCTCTTTTTAATAAGTAACGTCAAGTGTAATCCCAAGAAAAACTCCATCCGTACGGGTGCAAAATGGGGGATGAAGTTCTAAACCTACCTATTTAAAAGACATGAATGTTTAAATCCTGCGCGAGCGCGCCCTTTTGCAGCGCTGCTGTCAATGCACACTCGACATGCACAATCGAATCAATCGAAACTCCTCCTTCAGTGTTCTTTGCTATATAATATTAACATAATGCGAACACTTTCTATTAAATTAAAGTAATTTTTTGTATTTTATGGCGTTTAATGTTTATTTTTTAAATCCCAACTTTTTAGTCTCTGGTGCTTCTTCAATCAAACGTCTCAGTCCCCCCTGACCATGTCGTCGTAACAAAAAAAATATAAAAAGAATAAAAGTCGCATATTTCGATCGCAAGGATCATAGATGTTAGTAATTATTCAAATCTTAAAACTAATGTTAGTAAAACTTAAAACTATTTGCCTAATTTTAAAACTATATCTAAGACAGGCCCGATTAGTCAGCACGTGCACCATATGACAATGGTTCAGGTACTGACAATCGAACCTGTCAGAAAATGCCCTCAGGATATAGTCAGGTCAGGATACCGTAGGCCATTGGAACTGGCCTGCACCCTGCACACCAGGGATGTGCATCGTTTACGTACGGTAGTGTAGAAACAATCTACACGCACTTCCGCGAATATACCCAACGCACTACAATAACGAGGCAGACCCAACAGCACCCTGAATGCATTATTGTATTGAATACGCAGGGCATTATACTGTTTTTGCGTGCAGTCAGAAAACAATACTGAAGAGTACCAGTGTAATTCAATGAATGTGAAAAGTAACGTCGGTAGTCCTAGTACCTAAACAGATTAGAAGGAGACAGTATTACTTAATTCATTCATTATTGTGCGTATGGCACTTAACTAGCTCCTCCTTCTTCTATCTGATTGGTAATTAGTGCACATCATATTATCCGACTAAAAGGTACCTTTGTTTTGTGTTTCGCCTATCTGAGTTTAAACTCGTCCCACTGGAAACATATTTCGTTTTTCATATTGTGACTGCGATTGGATATAATAAGACAATCGTCGACAAAAATAAGGGCGCCCGTACACATTACGTTAAGTGATTTTTACTTTCGTGATTTACTTATACTAGACAAGATTTATAGTCTTTTACCACAACTCAAATATAGATTTTCAAATTTAATATTTTCAAATTAGATTTGCAAAACCAAATAAAAGAAGACTGGAAATATACAACGATACTGGAGGAGAGAATTGAGGATATGCAAATGGGAAGCCGTAAGATGAATTTTGAAATCAAAAACGTTCCTAAAAAAGTTAATGAATCTAAAGAGGACTTAATAGACATGGTAATGTGCTTATCGAAAAGTATTGAGAGTAATCTTAACAAAGCAGATATAAAAGATATATATCGTATTCGTAGTAAAAGAGAAAATATCCGCAATACTCCCATTGTGGTAGAGACTTCGCCAACATTGCTAAAAAGAAACATATTAAAAATGGCAAAATCTTTTAATAACAGACACAAAACTAAACTTCGTGCAAAACACCTTGGTTTTCGTACGGCTGAAGATACTCCCATATACATAACCGATCATCTAACTGCTAAAAGTAAACGATTACACTTCCTAGCTCGAGATCGAGATCTTGTCAAAACAAAAAAATACAAATTTTGTTGGACTGCCTACGGAAAAGTTTATGTTCGCAAAGATACACACCACCTCAAATAATAATCATAAAGAACGAAGCCCAGGTTCATCAGTTATTGCATACCGCATGACTAGAACAGAACGCGCAATTTTTTCTAAATAATGAAATTTCTTTTTTTTTTCTATATTTCGTTTAGTTCGTAAGTTTTTTCTAAGCATTGTAATTAATTCACTAATCATCAGTTCTTATATGTATTACACACAACTTATACATTCTTACACACAGCTTACACTTGCGTTTATTAAAACCCTATCACTCTCACTATCACAAAAATGATCATATATAATACTATTATTAATATACAACTCACTCTTAAAATGAGCTCTTAAAATTCTAATAATCTAGAACCGTATACGAGAAAAGCAATTTACATATTAGGATGCAAACATATCTTTTTATCTATAAATGTATACATAATAATGCATATATTAGTTATTTACACAATATATACACATATAGACGACAGCTAATACTCCTACTTCCGAAATGGACAGCTCTTCAATTACCTGGAAAGAATTGGATAAAATTGAAATTGCAAACGCTATTGAGTGCGACATTGAAGACCTCTCAAATTACATTACTGTGAAAAATAATGATATAACCATAATATCTCAAAATATAAGAAGTGTGTATAGTAACATAGATGACCTAAATTTAACACTATCTTGTTTAAAATTTAAACCTGATATTTTGATTTTGACTGAATGCCGTCTAAGCCTCAACAAAACAATTCCATGCATTACTAACTATACTCATTTTGCTACAACCTGTCACCTCAATCAAAGTGATGGAGTAGTAGTCTATATCAAAAATACTATAAATTCTAAGGTTAAAGAAATAAAATTAGAACACGTTTCATGCTTACAAATAGACGCATATAGCAATACAATCTTGGGAGTATACCGCTCCATCAAATACAAACGCCAATAAATTCATTAATTCGTTAAGTTTGCATTTAGAAAACATAAAATCAAAAGAAATCATGATTTTAGCTGGCGACATAAACGTTAACATTGCACCTAAAATAAATGAAAATTCATATAAACGTAGTAACAGAGAAAATTATTTAAATATGTTAAGTATGCACGACTTAATACCCGGTCACTACTTACCCACAAGAGAAACCAGTTGCCTAGATCACTTCATTCTAAAGCTAACACAAGGTAAGGTAGGTCTATGCTCAAATTGCCTATCTTACGTACAACAATTACTGATCACTCAATGATACTACTAAACCTATCTAACTTAAAATTAATAAATATTGCACAAAGACAAAAACAATTACAGATTATAAAAAGTGCCTTTAACAGCTTATTACAAAGTAATCTTACTGAATTACTTTTTTGTGACAATCCCCATACAGTTATGGAAATGTTAGTTAATAAATTGAGTAAATCATTACAAGAAAATACAAAGATTGTGCATCTTCCAAAAAATAAACGCATCTTAAAACCTTAGATAACACCTGGCATTGTGCGTTGTATTACAAATCGCAATAATTTGCAAAAAAATTTGCGTTCCGATCCTTACAATGAAATTCAAAAAACTGTATGTAAGAGATATCGTAACTTTTGTAATAAAATAATAAAAAAAAGCAGAACATAATTATGAAAGACAAGTCCTGCGGATGTCTCTCAACAGCAGTAAAAGTCTTTGGAGAAATATTAAAAAAATAGCGCATTTAAATCAAACAAAAATTAGTAATATTATTACAAGCAAAAGCAACACGCCATTAGATTCGGTAAATTATGTTAATAACTTCTTTGCCAATGTAGGCAAAAATCTTGCCAAAAAATAATAACTAGAAATAACGATAGTAAATGTATAACACTGGTTGGACAACCCCAGCTTTCATCCTTTCTCTTGCTAGATACCGATCCTTACGAGGTACATCATGTTATAATGAGCCTAAAATCTAACAGTGCTCCTGGATGGGATAACATTCCAGCGCACTTTCTAAAACTTGCAGTAACTCAAATTACTCCTATAATCTGTCACTTTGTAAACATTTGTTTTAAGCATGGCGTTTTTCCTCAACCTTTAAAGCAAGCTGTTATAATACCAGTGAAAAGGAACGGGAACGAGGGGTCGCTTGCTACTTGATCCAGCTGCCAAGGAGCAATTGAAAAAGGACAGGAACGAGGGATCGTTCTTGTCACGGCTCGTTCAGCAGCGGATTTCCTACCCTCCTATGACACCTACGTTGGGTTCGGGAACAACGTACGTGAACCCCGCAACGGAGTAACACACAAGGACGTCGACCTCTTCTTTTTCTTCAAATAGGTTCAGGCGGGGATTACGGGTCTTCCGAGGTCGTCCCGGTCCCAACGCCTTAATTCTTCAATATGTGCCGCGCTAGCGACACCAATGAACTGTACTTATTTTAAAGGTGAAGGATTCCTTGGGAATAAAACAGTAATTATCTTCAAACCGTTCCGTGAGAGAGTAATTACTATCCCTATCACTTACCTATACAATTTTCTTTCTTGATTATATTATATACTGGTAACTGGTTCCAAACGATTTGTATGTCGTTGTTGTCCTCTGCAGGGCATAATGCCGTGCAGGTCTCGGGCCCCGGGGTGTACCCCTTTACCCGGATTTTCCTCACGGCACAATACAGTGTGCCGCTCCTGGGCGCCTTGATGGTGAAGGCGTTGTTTTAGCGACTTTTGTCGCAGTCGGTTAAATTATAATTAAAGATGGTTATCCAAATAATTGTGTTTAATACAAATTATTATGTCAGAGTTGGCCTTTCTGCGGCATTGTGGAATTTACTCGACTCCCTAATCTATATAGGGAGGAGTTCTCTTGGATAACGATTTGTATGAAAACGTATTTACTGAGGTATCACCAAGCTATACGCGAAAGAGAGCCGCGCCCTCTGTGCGATTACGCTACCTAATTACATCAATTTGTACTATCACTCACGGTTTGCCCAATATCTTTATTTGTATAAGACATACATTTATACATTTTATTTATAAAGATAGCACAAAAAATATCTATACTATGATATACATTACATTTTTATATCACAAAAAAGTTGGGTAGTCGGGTAGACTTAACGGCTCTTGCTTTCTTAGCGCGTTTACGCTTTTCGGCGATTTTTCTTCACCCGTTTCTAAGCTATTTATGGTGTCCACTTGTTTGGGCCATAAATCAGGACTTATTCTGAGGAATTCAGGTCCTTGAAACCAGCGATGACTTACATCGAAGGTGGAAGGAAAACTTCTAATGGCGTCGTCTGCCACGTTTTGTGACGTCGGAACCCATCGCGATTCACATGGTTTACTGTGATCTTCGATCTCAGCCAATCGATGAGCAACGAATGGTTTAAAAGCGCGAGGATCCGACTTAATCCACGCTAACACTGTACGTGAGTCCGTCCAAAATATTCGGTCGGATATCTCATACTTGCTCTCCTCCCTAACTGATGCAGCTAATCGACTGCCCATAAGAGCTGCTTGTAATTCAAGCCTTGGAACGGAAATTGGTTTCAGCGGCGCTACTCTTGCCTTTGCGGCGATCAGCGTAATCCGCCTTTCTCCTAGCTCGTCCGTGGTGACGTAATACACCGCGGCGGCGTATGCTTTCTCACTAGCATCCGTGAAAGTGTGTAACTCTCCCTTGCCGACGCCTTCAGCAACGGGTCTAGGTACTTCCAAATGACCTAATTTCTTCACTTCCGATATCCATTTACAAAATAACACGTGTAATCCGTGTGGAACTTCTTCATCCCAAGAGATGCCTGTTCTCCATACTTGCTGGATTAGCAACTTCCCTTGAATCGTTATGGGTGATGCGAGTCCTAAACGATCGAAGAATGACATCACAGCGCTAGTTATCTCCCTCTTCGTAGGCGGTCGTAAACCTTCCATCACCTCTTCCGGTGTGTTACGAAGACTTATGGAGAAACTTATTATATCTCGTTTGATATTCCAGATCAAACCTAAAGTGCGTTCTGTGTGCTCCTTATCTCCCAGTGAAGCACTGTCGCTCTTATATTTATTCTCCATTTTATATAAAACCTCGGGTTGGTTGCTAGCCCATCCCCTTAGTTGGAAAGAAGCACGTTTATGTAGTTCATACATATCGTTTACTGTCCTTTCGGCCGTCGTCACGTCGGGAAATGCCTGTAGATAGTCATCCATATAAAAATTGCTTTCCGTCGCGGAAGCTGCTTCTGGATAGATATGTGCGTTATCCTGCGCATTTCTATTCTTCACATACATAGCGATGCATGGTGATGATGCCGCTCCAAATATGAGTGACGTCATTCTATACTCTTCCGGTAGCGCGTCATGATTGTGCCGCCATAAGAATCTGGAAGGCTGTCCCTGTCTTCTTCCCGAATTTTCACTTGCAGGAACATTTCTTTAATGTCTGCCGTCACTGCTACGCTTCCTTCTCTGAATCGTAGCAGAACGCCAAATAGCGACTTCAATAAGTCCGGTCCGGTTAACAATGCATCATTGAGACAACGTCCGCCCGTCCTTGCGGCGGCGTCGAAAACTATTCTTATTTTACTTTTTTGTGGATGAGTCAATGTGAAGTGAGGAAGATACCACGTGCGTGGGGAAATGGAAATATGGTTCGCTTTCTCTGCGTAACCGTTAACGATGAGATTTTCAATTTGCATCTCATATTCTTTTTTCAACTCGCTATTTTTATCGACCTTCTTTTCGATATTATACAGGCGACTTTCAACCTGCGCTCTATTCGACGGCATGCACTCATTATCTGTGCGCCGTAACAAAGCAGTCTCGTACCTATTATTAGGAATACGACGTACCGTTTTGTTCAAAATATTTAAAGCTCGTTCTTCTGGGTCGTTCGCGGGCTTTCGCGCAGACACTCCCAGAGATTCCAAACTAAAATAATCCTTGATTAACTTCTCCATGCCCTCCTCCTTCTTGGTGGAAATGTGGTTAACAATCTTGATTGGTTTAATGCCACCCAAAATATGACCATGTAAAACCCGTCCAAGTTTAGTGAGCGACGCTACAGGTAGGTTCTTACCTCCTGAAACTAATTCACGAGTAACTATGAGATGCCAATTGTCACGGCCGATTAATATGGTAGGTCTGGACCTCTCATACATCAACTCGTCCTTAATCGGTGTCAAATGAGAACACCGTTGCAATAATTCTCGGCCTACTGACTGCGGAGAAAGGTTAAGTGGCTTAATTGTTTGTACACTTATCTCCTCTAATTCTTTCGAGAAAATGCCTTTTATTTTAACGTTTAAGCGATACGAACTGTCGTCGTTAATTCGCTTACCTCCTACGGCTTCAATACGTAATTCTTCTTTGCGTCCGCGAGGTGCTAACTTCTGAGCCATCCACTCCTCTATGAGTGTCATGGTTGACCCTTCATCCAGAAGAGCTGTGGTCTTGACCTTTCCTCTAGGTACAACACAACTCGACGGGTATAATTTTTAAATATGCACATGCCAGTGTATTCACTGTACTAACAGTTGTAATTTGAGCCTCTTTACCCCCCCTCGTCCCCTTGCGGCGAGGTATTTTTATTGGGATATCGATGTAGCATTCGATGATGTGCCATTCTACATCCCTCTACACCACATTTTTTTCGCTCTGCACTCTAACCTCCTATGGTTAGGTGACAAACATTGGAAACATACTTTCGCCTTTTTAACCGCTTCCCATTTTTCGCGATTATTCATATCCTTAAATTTGTAACAACTCACTATAGAGTGTTCCTTGTTACATATAACACACTTAAGTGTTACCCGACTTACAGGCTTATCCTGCGTTGTCATAACCACTTGTCGGTTGTGCCCTTTATTATTTCGGCTTTCATAACGCTCGCTCTTAAAACGGTTGCGTACAGACCCCTTTGCTGTGTGTACAGTTTGCTTCCTGAATTCAGGATGTTTCCGTTTTTCAGGCACATTTTCATTGCTTAAGGACGTTCCAAATGTTTCACTCAATGAATTCAAAAATTTGGCCATCTTCTGTAACTCTGGCTTCAAAGGATGCTGAGCTCGATATTCGAACCATTTAAATTTAATCATAGTTCCAAGTTTCTCCACTATACGGCTTACTAACTCCGGTGAGTATAAATACTGGTTGGTTCAACGCTTGTATTGCAGCAACCACGTTCGTAATGCGACTTGCAAAAGAACCTATATTTCGGCAATCTTCCGCCAATCTTGGCATACGCTTTACTTTCTCGATTTCGGTTAGAATGAGCATCTCAAACCTACCGAATCTTCTTTCGAGAGAGTTCATTATTTCTTCAGGTTCACACAAAGTAAACAACAATGACTTAACCGCTTCCTTAGCGGTGCCCTTTAATGCCCTCCTAAGGCGTACGACATTCTGTACCCCTGAAAATTGGCTTCTTGTGTCTTCAAACACCGTTTTGAAAATTATCCATTCACCCGTGTCTCCATCGAAGACCGGTAATTCCTGGAGGAAATGAAGCTGGGAAGACTTATCTTTACCCGCTATCTTTATTGCACTCACAATCGCTTCGGTCAATTCTGACACCTAACACGCGTGTGCTTTCTGTGCATTTCCTAGGTTGCGCTCGACCTCCGCTCATTTGCGGCGTGATCCCTTACACGCTCCCTTATCAGTAATGTCGGGTTGCGTTAAACTAACCGGCGCGCTCATTATGGTCTGTTGAACCCAACTCCTTACGGAAGGTTCCACCTGAGTATTCCGCTCTTCATTATCCACACTCGAGTCGATCTCCTCTTCTCGGTTGAGACGTGCCAACTCCAATTTAGACTTGGCTAAGGCAGCAGCTGCCTGTGCTCGTTCGAGCTCTGAGCGTTCGAATTTAATCCGCGCCTCTAATTCGGCTTTCAGCCTCGCCGATCGCGATGACCTACTACCTCTCTGTGACCCTTTGTCACTAGTGTGCCCGATTACTGTTCTTAACGATGCCGCTTCTTCGGTCCCTTGACCTACTTTTTCGACTATCGTTTCACTCCTGGATATAACGGATTTCTGTGCGGCGCTGGTCTGCGTACCACTGGTGTCCGTCCTGTTGCGTCATTGCCACGGACGCCTCTGAGTCCCACGTGCATGTGGACGTATCGGTGGTGGCTCCACTTGAAGGAGTTGCCCCACTCGAAGCAGTAGCTGTGGTCGCTCCAGATGATTCCGCCTCTTTAACCTTTCTTGAGAGCCCTGTTCTTGTCCTGGTTCCTTCGCTCCTCTCTGTCTGGTCTTGTGCCTTCTTCATCTTGCAGGAAGGTGATTGTTGGCCTACGCTCCCTAACTGTCCCTACGGTCCCTACGGTCCCTACAACCCCTTACCTATAACCCTTCTACACCCCAACCTAACCCCACTACCCCTCTCCCACTTTATCTCCCAACCCTACAACCCTACTACCACCCTAACATCCCTATCAGCCCTATCAATCCTGGACGGGGGCCTACCGTGGTGAGCCGTCCAGGGATGGAGTCGTGCGGGAATGGAATGGAGGAAAGGTTTAGGAACTGTCCCGCCAAGGAATATGGCGAAACAGTCGAGCCAGTAGTGCAAGCGCAGTCTCGCCCGAGAGAACTGCTCCACACGAAGGTGTTGTGCCAGAGCCCGACCGGTTTGGTACCGTTAGGGGGTCGGGATGTATGCCCAGTCGCCGGTGATGCCTCGTCCAGGCGCTGTCCTCCGGCCGCGATGCAGTCAGGTGCCGAGCACCCTCGCCTGGCAGCAGCAGCGGTGGATGCTTCTTCTTCTTTCTTGCACCCTTGCCTGGTAACAGTGAGTGCGTCCTCTTCTTTCTTGCACCCTTGCCTGGCAACTGTGAGCACTTCCGCGTTGGTAACAGCAAACACCAAACGCCTTTGAGCGCTACAGGAAATGAAAACACAATCCCATAGAGGAAATGCCGAGCCTGATGACCCGACAGGAAATGCCGGACACGGTCGTCCGACAGGAAATGCCAACTATGGCCGTCCAGTGGAAAATGCCAAGCACGCTTGCCCGACAGGAAAAAATGCCAAGCCCTGCTTGGCCACGATGAGCGCCTTCAAAAGGCACTTGCGCTTGACTACGATACGTGCCCCATGTGAGCACACGCCCCAAGCCGCAACCCCGGTTTTCTTTCTTCCGGTAGCTACCAGTATTCCAGGTCCGGTCCTGCTTAAGCCCTGATGGGCCTCCTGAGCTGGCCTGGTCTTCTTGCCTTTGGTCCCGTTGCTTCAGCTCAAACCTCCGGCTTCCTTCGGTCGCTGATCTTCACTCGGCTCCGAAGGTCCTCTTGAATGGTATCCAGCAGTTCACAGCTGGTTCCTTAAATCCGGCTCGAAGGACCACTTAAAAAAAAGAAACGGCAACGAGGGGTCGCTTGCTACTTGATCCAGCTGCCAAGGAGCAATTAAAAAGGACAGGAACGAGGGTCGTTCTTGTCACGGCTCGTTCAGCAGCGGATTTCCTACCCTCCTATGACACCTACGTTGGTTTCGGGAACAACGTATGTGAACCCCGCAACGGAGTAACACACAAGGGCGTCGACCTCTTCCTTTTCTTCAAATAGGTTCAGGCGGGGATTACGGGTCTTGCGAGGTCGTCCCGGTCCCAACGCCTTAATTCTTCAATATATGCCGCGCTATCGACACCAATGAACTGTACTTATTTTAAAGGTGAAGGATTCCTTGGGAATAAAGGAGTAATTATCTTCAAACCGTTCCGTGAGAGTAATTACTTTCCCTATCACTTCCCTATACACTTTTCTTTCTTGATTATATTATATACTGGTAGCTGGTCCCGAACGATTTGTATGAAAACCAGTTTACTGAGGTATCACCAAGCTATACGCGAAAGAGAGCCGCGCCCTCTGTGCGATTACGCTACCTAATTACATCAATTTGTACTATCACTCTCTCACGGTTTGCCCAATATCTTTATTTGTGTAAGGCATACATTTATACATAAATAAAATTCAAAAAATATGCCTATTTTGCAACATATGTACTAAGTTAGAATTCCTAAATATCTAACATATAAGATTGAAACAATGTTATTCATTTGAAAACGTAAATATCTTAACTAATACAATAGTTTAATTTACATTTTTCCTATACATTTTACTATATAAACACTTTTAAATTTCTTACACAAAACTATCAATATTTCACTAATCCAAAGGAATTTTCACATGAAAATAACACAGAATTCACCTATTTTGCTCATACAATCTATCTGAAATATTTTATAAGTCAATTTTACATAAATTGCTGAAATTTGGAAATATTTAAATTTCTACTTATTTTGACCTCCTAAGTACAAGGTTAACGCGCGGCTATGAACTCACGCTATTTGAACAACTAATTATTACACGACTCTCAATTGTCGGTAAAAGGTGGCAAATTTAGCACACACAACCAATACTAGGTGAACAACTGATTCTACACGACTCCCAAATTGTAGGAAATTATTTCTAGCTAGATTTTTATCAGTTATCATGTTCCTTATCAGATAACACAAACAAACATTTTATGAATCCAACATTGAAAATAAACATTTCACTCTCATACAAAACGTATCAAACTTATTAAGATAATACTTATGCAATTAATTTCCATTAATTCTATTTATACACAAAGTGATCATTTCGACCGGGGAACAAATCCTGGTCTCTAACTTTATTTTAATATTCCTTTAAATTAACAATATTATTGGATAGGTGATTTCAACCGGGGAACTGAACCCGGAAACATAATTTATATCTTAAAAATTCCCTATATGAATTTATTAAGAAAATATTACTAAGAAAACGACAAACTAGTCCGGCCTGGGAATCGAACCCAAGACCTTCAAATTATTAATTCGATATTTCTTTAAAATTCAACTAAGTGTTTTCTTATTAGAATATTATTGCTCGTTAATTTGTTTTTGGAAGCTGTTCGTAATCGGTTAACTAATAAAATGAAATATTCTTATAGACGCGTTGCCAATTACCAGTGTGTAAGAATGGGGATAGAGGTGATGTTAGCAACTACAGACCTATTTCAGTACTAACTTCACTTTCTAAGATATTAGAAAAACTTATCAACACAAGATTATTAAGTTATCTTACTAAGTTCGATATCTTGTCTGACTGTCAGTATGGATTCAGACAAGGTAAATCCACAGAAGATGCAATCTTAGTTCTTAGCTCGTATATAATTAACAACTTAGATCAGGGTAAAAAATGTCTTGCAGTTTTTCTAGACCTTAAAAAGGCACAAATGCTATCTCTATCCCCATTCTTTTACAAAAATTAGAAAACATCGGCATCAGAAATTGACATTGTTTAGGAATTACTTATTTTACCGTACACAAAAAGTTAAAGTAGGACAGTTTATTAGTGAGGAAATATACACCACTTACGGCGTACCACAAGGTAGTATTTTGGGCCCAAAATTGTTTCTAATTTATATCAATGATCTTTGTAATCTGAAAATTAATGGTGTCGTGTAACAAGCCGATGACACAGCTGTGGTTTTTACTGGAGCATCATTGGATGAGATTCGTAAAAATACAGAATCTGGCCTTACTATAATTGCAAGCTGGCTTCAATCTAATTTTCTAACGTTTAATGCACTTAAAACTAATTATATTTGTTTACTATTACAAACCGATCTCAACTAGGAAATAACTTTAACATAAAGATACACACTTTCAACATTGACGAAGTTCAAAATTGTAACTGTTCTGTCATTACAAAAGTTTCTTCAACCAAGTACTTGGGGATCATTATAGATGAACGTTTAACTTGGCATGAACATATCTATGTAATAACATGTAGATTTAGAAAATTAGCCTGGATTTTTAAAACGCTTAGACATATTACTTCAGATACGCTCATTAACAAAATTTATGTTCCATTAGCTCAATCGTTAATAACTTACTGCCTTCCGATATGGGGTGGAGGAACAAAAACAAAATAGTTGCAATTAGAAAGAGCTCAACGTGCCTTAGTAAAGATAATGTTCTTTTTGCCTTATAAATTCCCAACTAAAAGCCTGTATTTAAAAACTGATATACTAAGTATAAGAAAATTATATATTTTGCACACAGTATTAAAAAAGCATAAAGGTCTGATTTACGACCCAAATACTTTGAACAAAAGAAGAAAAGACATTGTACTTAATTCATTTTGTGTTAAAACTGCATTCGCTAGACGTCAGTTCATTAACCAATCTATCTATCTATACAATTTTGTCAACAAAAAGCTTAATATTTACTGTAGAAATGCCAAGGACTGCAAGATTTTGATTATAAATTGGCTAAAGACCCTGTCTTACGAAGACACAGAAAAACTTATGTTTCGACACATAGGGTGAGAGAAAAAAAACCCACACAAACACAGACACGCACACACACACACACATTTATTTTTGAATATTATATTTTCTTTTATATGTATAATATGTAATCTCACGTCTCTTGGACGTTTTGTTTGGCTATGGAAGAACGGGAGTCTCTGACACAAGTGCCTTAAGATACTTAAAAGATGCTCCCTACCCTATGCAAATTGTAAATACCAAGAGAAATAAACTATTATTATTATTATTAAAAAAAAGTCCAGCGTTACTTTAACAGGAACTGAAAAACGAGCGAACGTCAACGTCGTGAATTAAAAAAGTTAAAATTAAACCTTAAAATTAGTTTTAGTTAATAAAAATACTTTTAAAATAGTAACAATAACATTAAATATATTACGGTAATAAGCATTAATAAACATATTAAGTTCTAATTAAACTGCGCATGAAGATTAAACGAACTGTTTTTGTTTTCATATGGAAATAAGGTTTTGCGATGTTTACCTTCACCGTCACAAGAATATGTCAATACTTAAAACTGTAATTACCAGTTTTATTCAAAATGATAGGAGTGGAACTGAGGTTTCTCCAGACTAACAAGGTCATGTGTAAATTATGTAACAATAAATATATTATCTTTATTCAGATCGCAAATACACAGGCGACATTTGCTTGGGACATTACAGACGTAATGATAATGTGTGTAAGCGTGTATTTAACTTCATACTTTCAGGATTTCAACGGCATCATCAATAAACAATACGTAAGTTAATTTGGATATTTAAATAGAAAATTTTTGAATTTTTAACCTTAATAATTATTTTATCCTGATTTGGTGTCATTACAGAATTCAATGTCGTGGGAAAAATTGCGTGTCTTGTATTCACATCTTGTGGCCCTCGTGAAAGAAATAAACTCCAGATTCTGCTATCTTATACTGTTATCGTTCTTCACTAATCTGTTCTTCATCTGCCTGCAGCTGTTTAATACTATAAAGTAATTAAATATTACCTTTATTGAAATAATTAGTCAATATAAAAAAAAAACTATAATTAAGGCCTGGATTTTCGTATGTTAAGAGGCTTACAACGCTCCTTGCATATTTGTTCAGCACGAAATAAGCATGCGACTTTTAATTAGTTTGGCATAATAGATACGATATTTTTGTACAAAATGGCTTTAAAAAAATCTCGTAAAACGTGAAGGAATTTCACAAATATAAATTGCACACGGAAAACCTTCAACATCCGAAACAATTATTTATAAGAAAATCACGAGATGCCCATTGGAGGAGTCTAAAAAAAGATATTTATTTAACATATACTTAATATAGAAGTAAAGAGACTTATTACTAATAACCTTATAATTGAGCTATATCTTAACGTTCAGATGTTAGGTGACAAAAGGCATCCCAGGAACCTGGCATTCTGTTTTTATGGATTGATAAAGCGGCGTTGCGTAATCATAGCAGTCGGTAAACGAATAATGGTGCAATTGTGTTTGTCATGATATGTCTGATGGTAACTTCTGATATCATAAGGCATATCCGAGCGAGAACCACGAGGGCAAATCCAACCAAATGCTTAATCAAGTCAATACAAACGAAAGATTTTTTTTTTGTAGAAAGGAAGGCAAACCACGAGTATGCGGCCCACCTGATGGTATGAAACCACCGCCGCCCATGAACAATTACAATAAAAGGGGAATCGCAGATACGTTGCCGCCTTTTTAAAAAGGAGCAGGCTCTTTTCTTGAAGGTCCCTAAGTGGTATCGATCCAGAAAAATTGCTGGAAGTTGCAGATTCCACAAATAATTTGTGTATACATTTATCGCCTCAACAGCATCTTTCAAAATGGCGCAATTTCTTATATGTTGCAAACATTGCGGCTTTTATTTACTGCCGGGGAGAAATAATTTATTTAATTTCGTGTTTTCTTTGAACATATATATAATGTCGTTTATACAATAAAATATAACTAAAAGCGAAAGATAATAGTAATTTAGACTAAATTATAAAACAAAATGGCGGAAAATAGGGGGAATTGAATCGCTGCAATGGATGACAGATGACAATAGATATTTGGTACATAGCCGGGATGGATATTTTGACTATTGAGCGGTTATGAAAACAAAATTATAGTTTTTGAAAAAAAAAACACCGTTTACTGATTGGATGATGATTTTTTTCTTTCAGCTATGGAATTCCCAGGCAAAGCAATAACGGTGATAGAAACTTAAAAAAGTAAGTGATGATATGATTTATGTATAATTTAAATATTTTTGAGACCGAGCTTCTTCACCGGTCAAGAAGAAAAATTCTACCAACAGCAAAAGCCACTTAGTGACTCTACCACGTAAAAAAATGTCTGTAACCGAGTCATCGTCACCACAACAATCCGTTTCATCCAGTACTGAACATGTTTCACCTCCAATACGGGGACAATTGTAATCACTGTGCTTGACTGTCGGATTAGCAATCTTTGTACCTGACGTATCGCACCTTTGACGCTGCTTTGTGTCGATCCGCGTAGGTGTCTTATTTTTGACATAATATACAAAATAGTTTCCCATCATCTACTGGGCACATTTGATCGTTCTGGCATTTCTTATAGTCACCTCTTATTACAACCATGGTGCGAAAGGGGGTGATTAATTTTCTACGCCGCAAGTACATGATATAAGTTAGAAATGTAACTGAATTGTAAAATATTTCGTTCTGGCTTTTTATACTTCTATAGCGTGATTTAGACTTCGGTTGTTTGTGCATATAATGGTGTCAGCGCTTCAAAAATTTATTTTTATCTAGATCTTAAGCGGAAAGTAAGTTCATTGTTAACCTTTTGTTGTTTTTTTATTAGGATATGGATGGCAGTTGAGCACATAATATTTCTGATAGTAAGTACCAAAGTGAAACATCAAAGCAGTATAACGGCCGATTTCTAACAATTCTGAATAATTTTCGCATTCTGAGTTAGTTCTATAATAGCATTAGAATCATTTGTAGGACCACTGTAATGCTTACTTGGGCATAAATTATACGGCTTTAGGTCCTACATAGGTTCACAGAAGTTATATTAATTCCATTGGAGACGCATATATTAGCACTATTGTAGGTAGGTAGTGAAGGTTAGTGAAATTACCAATCGCATTACAGAAGCAGTGTAGTAGCAATATTATTGATAATGAAGAAGTTAGTTGCAAAAAAGCATTAGACTAGCATTACAATAAAGTAAAATAATGGTTGTACTTTAAGCATTATTTTACTAAATTCTGACTGAGAACTCCAACCGTTGAAGCTATTTAAGTGTTCACAGTTAGAACTTAAATAAACTCTACATCATTTCAAAAACATCTCTATTACGCAATACTAAATGTAAATTTAACTACTTAATAAGTCTCGCAATTTAATATATCGATGAAAAAAGACGGTCAATACTAAATATACAAACAACACGACTATAATTGTTTGCCGTAAAATAAAATTTATAAAATTTTTGGCTTTTTTGTTATTTCATGCCTTCAAATATTACTGCGCAATGTAGTTCACTGTAAATGTCTATATAAGTTTCATCTAAAATATTCACGCGCCTTCAATATTTTGTGGTTTGATATAAAATGTTATATATATATATATATATATATATATATATATATATATATATATATATATATATTTTGTGTGTGTGTGTGAAATAACCAAAACAATTGTGTCAAAATTCATTCTGTACTTGGAATAATAAAGAATGTATTTTGCATAATTAACATAATAATATTGGTTGTGCAGTATTAAGTTATATCATTACTATATAGGTCTATTGCTTTTATATATAGTTCCGACAGATAATATTTTTGGTTATAAAATATTTACCAAATTGGTGTCCGTCTATAACAGCCCGGTGAGCCTTTTAAAAGTTTAATTAAAGTCGCCAGCAGTATAAATATTCACAAGTGAACAATTATTAAGTCAAAGGCCAGAGAAAAGTTTTTTGATGAACCACTGCAGTGCCATTGTCTATAAAGTAGTTCTATATGGGTTCATCAGTATACTAGTAGACTTGATGTAGAGTGAAATAATGTCATTATTTGACCGCTACGCTTAAAAAATTATACGATCAATAAAGCATGAGCATATTATATTGCTTCTCCCCACAATATGGCCGACAAATGGTTTTACGAATACACTTAATGTATATACAGCTTTTTGCATTACAATAACTCACCTATATTTGAATAAAGAGCTGTTAGCTGTACAACAGAACTCAGTTGATTTTTAGAAATGCAAGCATTACTGTATGGTTACACCACACATTTTCATTTAGTAAACGCTGCAACCTATTTTAGCCGCGCGTCGCGTGTATTTAAATTTACTTCATCATCATCATCATCATCATAGCAGCCTTTCACAAGTCCACTGCTGAACATAGGCCTCCCCCAAGTAACGCCACAAAGCACGGTCCTGAGCCACCTGCATCCATCGACTTCCTGCATGTCTTACCAGGTCGTCACTCCATCTAGTGGTGGGTCGCCCTACACTACGCCTACCAGTACGAGGCTGCCACTCGAGAACCTTTCTTCCCCATCGGTTATCGAGCATATCCTTCGAGCTATATGGCCGGCTCATTGCCACTTATGCTTACTAATTCGTTGGGCTATGTCGGTCACTCTGGTTTTACTGCGGATATCCTCATTTCTGAGTCTATCACGCAGAGAAACTCCGAGCATAGCCCTCTCCATAGCTCGCTGAGCGACCTTGAGCGTCCTCATACGGCCAGCAGTGAAGGACCACGTCTCTGATCCGTAAGTCATCACCGGCAACACGCACTGGTTGTACACTTTAGTTTTTAGAGATTGAGGTATACCTGACGAGAGGATGTGTCGTAATTACAAGAACGTTGCCCAGCCGAGTTGAATTCGTCGATTGACCTCTCGGTCGAAGTTGGACTTACCTAGTCGGACTATTTGTCCCAGGTAAACGTACTCGTCAACAACTTCGAGCATAGTGCTCCCAACAACTACCGGCATAGGTGTGACATGGACATTGAACATGATCTTTGTTTTGTCCATGTTCATCTTAAGACCTATCCGTTGGGAGACACCATTGAGGTCATTGAGCATAGTGCTAAGGTCCTCCAGCGATTCTGCCATAAGGACTATATCGTCGGCAAATCGAAGGTGAGTGATGTACTCGCCATTGATGTTAATACCGTATCGTTTCCAGTCCAGTAGCTTGAAAACGTCTTCCAACGCAGCGGTGAAGAGTTTCGGGGATATAACGTCACCCTGTCTTACACCTCTCTGCAGTTGGGTAGGTTTGGAACTCTGGTTTTGTACTCGGATAGCCATCGTAGCCCTACTGTACAAACACTTCAGCACTTCGATATACCGACAGTCAACTTGGCACCGCTGAAGGGACTGCAGCACCGCCCAAATTTCGACGGAATCAAAGGCTTTCTCATAGTCCACATACGCCAGGCAAAGTGGCAAATTGTACTCTTCAGTCTTCTGTACAATCTGCCGCAGGGTATGTATGTGCTCTATGGTACTGAAGCCATTTCGGAAACCGGCTTGTTCGGGAGGCTGGAAGTCGTCGAGTCTGCGTGCGAGACGATTCGTAATTACTCTTGAAAACAGCACGTAGACGCGGCTCGGAAGGGAAATCGGTCTGTAGTTCTTGAAGAGAGCGTTGTCGCCTTTCTTAAAGAACAAGACCACTGTACTTCTGCTCCACGCCTCTGGAGTAGTGCCACCATGGAGGACGGAATTGAAGAGCTTCTGAAGGGCTTCAAGTACCGGTGTTCCACCCGCTTTCAGAAGCTCCGCTGTAATTCCATCCTCGCCTGGGGCCCTGCCGTTTTTAAGGTGCTGGAGAACCATTATAATCTCGCTCAGACTGACGTCCCGGATATCATCGGAATAGTGTCGGGTAAGACTTGCTCTTGGATCGTTACTCACACTTTCGTGTGGCTTCAACGATGATGTGTACATACTGCTCATAGAACCTCTCAATCACACTCAAAATCTCAGGTCTTCAGCTTTGACAGTTGGCTCTTTCTGGCAGACATATCTCTGGCAAAAACTTTGGAGCCCTGGTTCCGCTCGATCGCTTCTTTAATACGAGCAGTATTAAAGTTGCGTAAGTCTCGCCGCATGCATTTGGAGATCTGTCTGTTCAGTTGCCTGTATGCTGTCAAATCCGTTGACGATTGCAGCCTCATCTCCCGTCTAACAGCCATGAGATTAAGAGTGTGATCGGAGAGTTTTTGTGTTCTTCTGCGGCGGGTCTTGCAGAATTTAGCTCCGACCGCATGGACAGTTTCCACGAGCTTGTCATTCATATCGTCCACTGCATTGCAATCTTCTGGGCACTGAAAGCGGTTACGTAACTCGAGCTGAAAAGTCTCGGGATTCTGGATTAGAGCACGAGGGGGGACGGAGCGTTGACTTCATTAGACGAGACCTCTCCAACTTAACGTTTAGGTTCAGTGTGCCTCTAACCATTCGGTGATCGCTGCCGGTTTTCACCCTTGCGATCACTGAGACATCACTGAACAGTTGGCGTCTGGTCGTCAAAATGAAGTCAATCTCATTTTTTGTCGAACCGTCGGGGCTCGACCAGGTCCACTTCCTGTGGGGCCGCTTCTGGAAAAAAGAGTTCATCATAAAGAGTCCCTCTTTCTCCATAAAGTCAGCCAGCTGCTGGCCCCTACGGTTCCGTTGCCCTACTCCAAATTTCCCTAACTTCACCTCACCGCCTTCTTTTGTGCCTAGTTTTGCGTTGAAGTCTCCCATCAATACCATGTAGTGGGTTTTGGAGGAATGCATGGCTCTAGAAATATCCTCATACATTTCCTCCACCTCCTCATCGGGATGTGCCGAGGTTGGTGCGTAGACCTGTATGACCTTCAGCGAATACCGTTTGGTAATTCTGAGTATCAGGTACGCGACCCTCGTCGACACACTCCCAATCTTTACAACGTTGTTGACGAGAGACTTGTGGACGATAAATCCGACACCTCCTTGGGATAGATGGTCGCCCTCTCGGTGATAGAACAAGTTGCTGGACTCGAGGATTATCGTGTTCTCCCCCTCTCTTCGGACCTCAGACAATCCAATAATATGCCAGCGCAACTTGTCTACCTTCCTCTTCCAGCTCCAGTATCTTCTCGTCAGTCCTCAGGGTGCGTGCGTTATACGTTGCCAGGTCGAGTCGTCGTAGGTGGCAAGCGAACCTCTACCGAAGATTCTTAGCACCCCCTGCCCCGCCGTTACCATGGTCACCACCGTAGCCAGGAATAGCGGGGCCGCCGGGGACTGGGGGCCGTTTATTTGCGTCGTTGCTCATGGGAGGATATTTGCCATGGTTGCCACGCTTGGCGAGCGGGTTGGCAACCGCAGTTTTTTATTATGTTATTGTTGTTATTAGGAAGATGCTGCTGCCCATCTCCTCTTACGACACATACGGGAAGATATAGGGTAGTGGATATTCTTAACCGCCACTACACGGCTACTTAAATTTACTTATTTAATTGCAAACTTACAATCGGCAGTGCGTTAAAAACCGTCTTTCTTCAACTTCAACACCAACTACTCAAGGAAAGATTTTCCACTCTAACTTTATAACGATTTTACTTTTTAATTAAACTTTTAACTTTGGTGATGTTTTCCTTTTGACGTCCACATTAACTAACTACAACTCTATTTCTTAAAAATGTGTGGCCTTACAAACCATACAATTACATTGATTCACGTTTATACTGTTTAGCATTGTTATTGTTTAGCTACTAAGCAGCATTTGGCTTTATCTTCGTTGGGTTAAAGACAATACATTGATTGAGACATACAAATACATTGATCACGTTTATACTGTTTAGCATTGTTGTTGTTTAGCTATTAAGCAGCATTTGGCTTTATCTTCGGGTTCGGGTTAAAGACATTTATTTCTCATAAAGAACACATTGTTCACTTATAAAGAGATTAAGTATACATAAGAAATAATATTAACAGTATTTACACTGTAGGATGCGCTATATAACTTTCGTTGTTTTTTATATTGTCTTAATTAATTTGTTTCACTTTTAATTTACTCAATTTAAACATATGTATGCATTCATAAAATGATAATATTTTGAAAAAAAAAATTATTATTCTATTAATACAATGTAAAAATATATTCAAAAATATGTTCAAAATTGAAAATATGCAGTTATAAAATTTTATCTATAACATATGATTTTAGCTTATTTTTAAAATGCTTTATATTATTACATAATCCGGTACATTGTTATGTAAAAGTACACCTTTACAACGCGGTCACATTAACTTGACGCATGGCTTTGATGACGTCATTTACAACAGTTTAACAGAGATGCTAACCATACTGACGATTGCCGGGCGGGCTAATGGAGCGCAGGGGCTAGCGAACGGGGCCTCGCATTCCAGCGATGCGTCAAATTAATGTGACCGCAATATACACATTATACTTTTATTGCCATAAGATCTCAGATATAAGATCTCGTTCGAGGCTGCCAAATTTGAAACCGTTTTTGTCTCTAAGGTTATGTGTCCTTTGGTGTAAATTTTATTGTTTAATATATATTTTTTGATATTTTTTTTAATAATAAAGCGTGTGTTGTTTGTATATAATTGTTTAATGTTTAAAAATTTGTTTTCTTTTGTACAGCTCCTTAGTTGGCATTAGGTAGCTGTAATGAAATAGTTTTTTTATTAGTTTATTTTGTGCTCGTTTTTGTGCGTCCGAACCCCATATCTCTATAAGATACTCCAGATGTGGCTTGTTCAGGGCGTTATAAATAGTAATTTTTGATTTTGTATGGCATATAGTTAGTTTAATACATTTCGTAATGCTCCTGTAAGTGATGCCAATTTTGATGTCATTTTATCAATGTGGGAGTTCCATGTCAGTTTTCATCTATTATAGGCCTAGGTACTTTTCTTTTTAGATCTATTTAGAGTAATATTAATAATCTTAAGTGGTACACACCAGTGATAGGTATTTTTTTATTTTTTGCACAAAATATAATATATAGTCATATAATATAGTCATAAATGATGTTTTAGTCGCATTAATTGTGAGAAGATTGCATAGAAATCTCTTACTGTATCTTACTAGTAAATTGCTATTGTAGCCCCTAACGCACTTAAAACAGTTGGAAGCTGTATAGAAGATTTACATGGAATTATAATGGTTCACGTTTACGCTACTAAACAGCATGAAGCATTTATTTACTACTTGAAAATGCTACTGTAGATACAAATGCACTAAAAATAGTTGAAAGCTGTACAGCTGCAATGCAGTTTGCTTGTACTAAAGGACTTTGATATGCCATTATCTAGCCGTTATATAGTATAAAAAATCATAATGCGTTTTAAATGACAATATAAAGCGTCAAAATAATCGGTGTATTGTAAATTAATAAGAGTTGCACGGATCTTAAGTTTTACATCAGTTCACAATTAGTTTTTTAAAATGCTTAGTATGTTACTTGGATAGTTATCTAAATATAGCCCACAGGCCCATAGATGTCTACATCTATTCCCATTTCCTAATAAAAATGCAGATATATTATTAGCCGTAGAGACTAAGATAAAATGCCTCTTTTCCAGTAAAAAGGGTCTCCAGTTCTCTACACTTACCATGCAAAACACATCAACATTTAGCTGCTATTTCAGATTAGTATTCTGTGAGAGCGTAGTCCTTCGCCTGTCGAGCCGACCAATTTGTGCTACAACTTTACAATTTATATAGCTGCAGCGAATTTCCAGTTGATGGTAAGTGGTTACTGCTACCAAAGAACAATTAACTTTGAGCAACTTAACTTTAAGACCCCTTTCCCTGAAGTTAGTTAGGATGTAGTATCATTTCTGAGGGTTAAAATGGAATCAATTTTAGCCTCTAATTATACTGGCCTTCTATATCACGGCTGTTAAATCACAACTGTTTGGCAACATAAATAGTTGAGAGGGTGGTATCCACCAAAGGTATCCTACAACCAATTAAACTTTATTTTGTCCACAGTTCTATTCACAGCACTGTACATCTATTTTACTATCTATACTCCTTCGTGTTTCTAATCATTAGAACGACTTTGGTGTGTTTGTTAGCAGCAAACGTACACAAAGCTGCACAGGAGCCCATGTTTGTTGTTGGATATGTCCCCGCATCTGAATACACGCTTGAAGTAAGTTATCATATTGTACGCCCTTGTGCAAACTTCATCATGACGTGTTTATCCGTTGTTTGTGTGTACATAAATTGTAAAATAAATAAATAATAAATGTAAGAGCTCTCTCATCTTTATATTATTACGATTAAAATATTGTAAAATCAGCCCACTAAACACTATTAGATTATCAGAAAAATATTATTCCTGCAATCCAATGAACATTGAATGAAATGAAATCTACTTCATAACATCTTACTGCACTCATTGGTGCTCACCTA
Source organism: Parnassius apollo (assembly GCA_907164705.1). Taxonomy (NCBI): domain Eukaryota; kingdom Metazoa; phylum Arthropoda; class Insecta; order Lepidoptera; family Papilionidae; genus Parnassius; species Parnassius apollo. Next base: position 1,743,305 of record CAJQZP010001288.1, read on the forward strand.
GATATATAAAAAAATTGATGTTAAATAAAGGCACTTGGTTTAATTTACAAACCACTTTTTATGATGTGTTACATACAACATTCAATTAACTAACTAGATTTTCAGTTGCAGAATGGCCGATATTCAGCCATGAAGACAACACATAGACCATCGTTATCATTATTACAGTCCTTCATAAATCCACTACTAAACACAGGCTTCCCCCAAGGAATGCCACAAAGCACGGCCCTAGCCACTTGCATCCATAACTTCCTGCATATCTTAACAGGTCGTCACTCCATCTAGTAGGGGGTCGCCCTACACTTTTCCTATCGGTACGAAGCTGCCACTCCAGAACCTTTTTCCCAATCGGTTGTCGGTTCTTCGAGATATATGGCTGGCCCATTGCCACTGCAGCTTAATAATCCGTTGGACTATGTCGGTAACTCTGGTTCTACTGCGGGTATCCTCATTTCTAAGTTTATCACGCAGAGAAACCCCCAGCATAGCACTCTGCATATCTCGCCGAGCGACCAGGACGCCCGTCAGTTCCATGAGTCATCACTAGTAACTCGCACTGGTTGTACAGTTTCGTCTTCAGGTTTTCAATAATATTCATTATAAATTTCAACATAATACTTGTTTCTGTTTATTTATTATGTCATTTTACTAGTTTCAGTGTTTATACTTCATTACAAATATATTTTAATTGTATATTTATAATAAAAATAGTACTTATCCAGCGCAGGCCAGTAGCTCCATTTTTACTATTATATCTATATATTACTCTAAATTATTTACGTTAAAAGATAAATTATATTCACACAAAAACTTTTTACCAATTTCATAATAAAACACCATACTAAACACTAATAACACACAACAAAAATCCAAAAATCGACACAATAACACGCCACACCTAACAGGCGTAAGAAATGAACGTAGATTATTAATAAAAAAACGTAGACTTACTACTTTTTATTGCATTAGAGGATAGGAAGTTTCACATTGATCTTATAATACCCAAATTATTCATAGAAAAGTAGTCTCTAAATATAAGCTTTTGTGGGTAAAAGTCCTGTGGGTGGGTGCGGTCTCATGAGACCGCTAGGGATTTGACAGAATATGACCGCCATCAATCATATGGCTCATGAACCTACTAGGGGTTTGAGAGGTTAAAGAAGTATAATTCCGATACCATTCTGGTATCGGAATTATGCACGTGTTCCCCAAGAAGACGATCTAGTTTCTCGCCAATTCTGCCGATTTGCTCTGACTGTGCCTTTACAATGACACTCTTAAAGGACCTGGAGGCGGAATCATACTTCTTTAACCTCTCAAACCCCTAGTGGGCTCATGAGCCTGCGGCTATATTCCGTCAAATCCCTAGCGGTCTCATGAGACCTCACCCACCCACAGGACTTTAACCCATAAAAGCTTATGTTAAGATGACAACTTTTCTTTGAAGAAGTTGGGCATATTACAAGGAGGACGACTCACTGGTCCATGCCGCAAAGGACAAAGTCAATCTGCTGAGCTCTATTTTTGCGTCCAACTCGACTCTTAATAACGGAGGAATACAACGCCGACCCAGATGTGCTGTGCCGGTGCTAACGTGACTTCAGGTAGCCCTACTACCTAGGGACTAAGCAGAAATCATGTAAGACAGATTTCGTGCACCTGATCCCCAAAAAAGTGATAGATCCGATCCGACCAACTATAAGCCTATTGCTATCACCTCCTTGTTCTCAGAAACAATAGAGTCCGTTGTTAACAACCAGCTCACGCGGTGCCTTGAGGATCACTAGCTGATTAGTCACCGCTAGTACGGTATCCATCGCGGTCGCTCGGCTGATGATCTTCTGGGTTCCCAACTCGTAAATGGGCGGAGGCAGTAGAGTCCAAGGGGAGGGCAATGGTCGTTAGTTTGGACACAGCGAAGGCCATCGATCGGGTTTGGCACAAAGCGCTACACAAAGAGCTTCTTTCCTATGGGCTTCCCGAGTAATTTTGAAATTTGATCACTTGTTTTCTTGCATATCGGAGCATCTAGTCGTTGTAGACTGTGCATGCTCCGATTACAAGCCCATTAACGCTGGTGTTCCACAAGGCTGCGTGCTATCACCAACGCTGTTTCTTTTGACATGTTGCAAAGCGGTAATATTCATTGCTATGCGCACATCAACACTGGTGATGCTTTATACACTGGCCGAACAAATATTTCTCGGGAAAACTACGTCGAGTATCGGGACAAACTCGTGTCTGAAGTCGGAACTTTGTTGAACGAAGTCTCGGACTGAGGGCGAGTAAAAAGAATCCCTTCGTCGTATCTCCTCAGTTTCAAGGTTGCAAAATACTGGCTGAGGCAACAAGGGGAGTGCCCTTGTTTCCTCAGCCAGAATCAGAATTATCTACGTCGACATATTGAGTTACCTGCAGTTTTGTGGTCATTTGGAAGAGAAAGCCCAATTGGCCTTTAAAAGTCTGGTATTTTCAGCAGAGCGGGACAGTATTTCTTGCCGGCAAACCACTTTCAACTTTACGAGGCGAGGCAGGTCTGGCCACACATGGAATACTGTTCCTTTCTCTGGGCTGAGGCTCCCCAGTGCCAGCTCCTTCCATTTGATCAAATCCAGTGCAAAGCTGTTTGAATCTTCAGCGATGGAGCTCTTTCCAATTGGCTTGACTTACTGGCACTGCGAAGAGATGTTGCATCTCTTTGCGTATTTTTTCGCATTTACCACGTGGAGTGCTCCGAATAATTGTTCGGACAAAGTCCAGCCGCAAAATTTCGCCATCCCACATCGCGATAAAACTCGCGATACCATCCATACCATCTGGATGACTGAAGGTCCACCATTGTGCTATTTAAAAGAAGTTTACTTTCTCGCACAACTTCCTTATGGAGTCGACTACCAGCAGACATTTTTTCGGACCGTTACGTCTTAGGGGCCATCAAAAAGAGCCTTATCCTTTTTAAAATTCCGGCAACGCATCTGCAATTCCCCTGTTATTGCTGTTGTTCATGGGCGGCGGTAATCACGTGGTGGGCCGTTTACCCCCCCCCTATCCTATAAAAAATATAAAGTGTCCGAAATATAAAGACCCGGTCTTACATCTCTCTACAGTCTGTTTCGTGCTCTGGTTCTTTTCTGTACTCGGACCGCTATCGTCGCCCTACTGTGCAAATACTTCAGCACTTCGATATACCGACAGTCAACTTGGCACCGCTGAAAGAACTGTTGCACCGCCCAAATTTTAACGTCATGTAAGGCTTTCTCATAGTCCAAATACGCTACGAAAAGTAGCAAATGGTCTATGGTACTAAGGCCTTTTTGGAAACCGACGTGTTCGGAAAGCTGGAAGTCATCTAGTCTATGAGCAAGACGTCTAGTATTGCCTCTCGTAAACAGAACGTAGATGCGGCTCAGAAGGAAAATTGGTCCATAATTCTTCAAGAGAACGTTGTCACCTTTCGTCCACCTCCTGATCGGGATATGCCTAGGTTTGCGCGTAAACCTGTATAACCTTCAACGAATACCGTGTGGTGATTCTGAGTATCTAAGTGGACGATAAATCCGACACCTACTTGAGACAGATGGTCACCCTTCCGGTGATAGAACAAGTTGCCGGATTCCGGGCTTCCCGCATCCCCTCTCTCTTTGGATCTCGAATAATTCTATAATATGCCAGCGCAACTTGTCCACCTCTTTTTTCAGCTCCAGCATCTTCTCGTCAGTCCTCAGGATGCGTGCGTTGTATGTTGCCAGGTTGAGTCGTCTTAGGTGGCAACCGAACATCTACCGGAGATTCTTAGCAGCCTCTGCCCCTCCGTTAACATGGTCGCCACCATGTGCAAAAATAGTGAGTCTGCCGATTGTTTGTGTCGTTGCTTATGATGGGATGTTTGCCATAGTTTCCACGCTTGGCGAACGATTTGGCAACCGCAGTTTTTTATTGTATAGTTGTTGTTATCAGGAAGATGCTGCTGCTAATTTCCCGCCTGTCTCCCTCTGTCGCCTCTTACGACACCCACGGGAGGATATGAGGTAGTAGATATTCTTAACGGTCAATGCATGGCAATACCTGGATAATTAAATCTATAAAACTGAGCATGAAATATTCTAGTGTAATGAGTTACATGTTACATGCAATATTGTAGATAGTTACTAAACTTTAACTAATGAATTTTCACAGGAAATTCCACAATTTTCACAACTTGAATTGATATTGTTTTCCAAATAATATTCTTGTATTTATTATTCAAATACTTAGGATGGATCATTTCGTAAACTACATAATACTTGAGCACACATTCTAGCAACTTTTCATCGTTCAACATTCATGCCGCATCTCAAAGATTTGTCGTCGACTGCCCTGCGGGTGCCCGGCGCGGCGTCCACGTTCATGTTACATTGTGTCGAGGCTGGGTCTAGTCGGATCCGGGAATCAATATCCACAGAAATTATATCTAAGACGTTGGACCGTGTCCGGGCCGGTGCTCGGCCGAGGCCCGGCCCAGTCGCGACACGGTATACCGTGAATCATCCTTTAAGCAGTATTTTATTACAAAATTTATTATGAAAAATTGTTGCCGTAAACTAAATAATAAAATAGACAAGATTCATATTGCTGAGCTACTGCACGTTACGTAATATTTCTTTTCAGGTGCAGCGATTCAACCGTCAGATTCGTTACACCACGACAGCTTTAAGTGGAGTGTACTTCTATGTGACGCGTAGCACTTTACTTCATGTAAGGAAATTTGAAATATGTAGCCCAAAATAAAATACCTTCAAGCGACTAAAAGGTTTTATCTTTCAGGTTATTGGGACTATTATAACATATGAATTGGTGCTTCTACAATTTAATATAGACAACGAAGATGATGCCGACCTAAATTATAATGGAACTTTGTCTAACTATACAAAAATTAAGTTTTAATTTTTTCTAATATCGCTTGTCATCTTTTATTTTAGACATAAAAATGGTGAATTTATGTACGGTGTGATTATAATTATATATAATAATTTAATAAATTGGTATTGATGTATCCTTAATGTAAATTTAATTCAACATTAGAATATAAATATTTAAACAAATTGGTTGGTATTTTTTCTACCGTGCATTTATTTTTTATCTTATAATAATATTAAATAATGTTACGCATAAAATTATTCACTTAAGTAAAAATAATTTGATACAAAATCAGATCCGTACATAATGGTTCAATGGTCTTTTCTTTCTCTTTTTTCCAACTGCATTCTACCTTACTATTTAGAGGTGATATCGCATCTGCATTTCGATTTTAAATCAAAGGTAGATGTGGACTCTTAAGGGCCACATTATCTTATTTATATCAGATGGACAGTGTGTTCGATTTTCACCCTTATTCTACAGAAAACTTTGAAAGCCTTGCCTGGCGAAAGATCTACTATTTTCCGCCGACGGGCAAAAGTTAAATGTGTAATCATTTATATGATATAATAAGAAGCTATACATAGATAGACATTCCATTTTATTTCTCAGGTATGGCATTGCATCTGTAGCCTTCTTAAAGTTTCTAAAATAAAGGATTATTATTAAGTCAGTTTAGGCAAGTTGGACGATAGTATACGCCTTGCACAGGGAAAGAGACAGCGTACCTTACGAATATAATGAAGAGTATGAAGAAATTTTCAGCAGCTATGAGCTAAAATACAACAACATCAAGAAAGTTATGAAAAGCAAGGTATGGTCTGATCTTTACCAGCAGAAGACAACCCCAAAAAAAGACATCCCCATGTTCAGTGGAAGATACCATCAGCGTTTGACTTATAAGGACTTGTTCGACGAAACTAAACATAGTAACAAAGTATTATCAAACAGTCAAAGGCAGCGTTCGGAAAATTACGACACATCTTCTCGTCAGATATACCTCAAGACCTGAAAACTAGATTGTACAACCAGTGCGTGTTGAATGATGATAGAATCAGATATGGGCATATCCGCAGTAAAACCATAGTGACCGACACAGCCAAACCGATAACCGATGGGGAAGAAAGGTTCGACCTCAGTGAATGTGTACAACCCGAGTGGCGACTGTTTAACGGTTCGCGCTCTATTGGATTCGGGTTCACAACGCTATATGGCCTCCACTTGGTTGGTGGGAAGACTAGGGCTCTCCTGGAGCTCTGAATCACGTCCAATGATAGGTATCGGAGGTGCCGAGCCTCCTGCTCCTAGGGGACAAGCGGGAGTTTTGGATTTTGGCTGGCCGACGCACCATTCGGAGCGTCCTCTTTAAGTGCATACCTTGTGAAGGCCACCATATCGCAGCCTATGATGGATGACTTACCACCCGACCGCGTCAGGGCCATCCGACCGTTCCTATCTGTAAAATAAATTTAACTTCCAGCTAAAATTAGACATATTATTTTTCTTCTGTTTTTTTTTCTTTTTTTTATTTCTATACCAGCCCCCCGAGGCAGAGCACACCCAAAGAAGAACACCACAGCCTATCTGTGCGTCTTCATGTGCCTCGCCACTAAGACCGTTCACTTAGTGCTTCTAAGTGCCCTCAGCACTGAAGCCTTTGTAGCCACGCTGGGCCGCTTCGTATCGCGTCGCGGTTTGCCGGACCTGATCCGGTCTGATTGCGGAACGAATTATAAGGGCACGGATAGATATTTGAAAGAGGTCGTCGAATTTCTGTCCAGTAACAGGACTTATTTAGGTACTGCGATATCCAAGAAGGGCATCCAGTGGAAATTCGACCCTCCGGCTTGCCCACACTGGGGCGGTATTTTTGAGGCGGTGGTTAAGGTTGCAAAAACGCATCTCCGTCGCGTTGTTGGCGACACTATTTTGACATTTGACATTTGAGGAGCTTGCCACTGTATTCTGTAAAATTGAGGCGGTACTCAACTCTCGGCCCCTCTGTCTCCTCTCGTCCGATTCGAATGATTTGGAGGTTCTAACCCCGGGCCACTTCCTGATTTGCCAGCCTTTTAACGCCCTGCCCGAGTACCCATTTAGGGAAACAAACTTTTCGCGGTTGAGCATATTTGACTTGCTGCAAGAAATGACTCAGAGTTTTTGGCACCAATGGTCTCTGGAGTACCTACATCTTTTGCAGCAGCGCTTTAAGTGGTCCGACAAGACGGATCCTCCTCGGGTTGGAGACCTCGTGTTAGTTAAAGAACCTAACGCTTTGCCTTTGTATTGGCACCGTGGGCGCATTGTTAAGTTGCCGTATGGACTGGATGGGATGCCTAGGGTGGCCGAGGTTTTGGTTGGAGATTCGGTCTTGCAACGTACCGTCGCGACCCTATCACGTTTGCCAATTTAATCGCGGGCATAAGTCCTTATGCCCGGGACGGGGGTTTGTTTAAGCTTAATCATAACACTTGAAACTTGCAAGACGCTCGTCCCGAGCGAGGAACCGGTTTGACGGGTTGCGCCGGGGGGAGGGGGTGGGGGGGCATTCGCTTTGCGCCTACGGCGGTGCCAGCTAGTCTGGAAGAATCTTTGCGCGCTACGACGTGTCGGTGGAAGGTCGCGAAATGAGTCTAGAATATTCGTTTGTACGCGACGGCTGTGTTGATTAGAGGTCGGGAGTTACGTAAAAATCGTTACGTCGCATTACGACGGCCTGCTTTGTGTTGTCTTATTGCGTTAATATACGTGACAACGAGGCTTTTCTTGAGTTTTGAGTGATTGACTTAACTTCGATTGCTATTAATTTGCGTCGACGCGTGGCTTGTGTCGTATTTTAATATCGTACGAAGGAATTTTGCTTTGTCGGTTGAACGCTAAACTTTATGATCTGGGAGGAGATCGCGTTCTCTTCGATTATAGTTCGTGCTAAGTGACGTTGGACTTGAGTTCCAATAACGGCGAACGCCCTCTGATTGCACCTTGTGGAGCTGGGCAACGTATGTGGTTCTGCTATCCGCTTATATCGGTGACGTCAGGTTACATTACACACCTTCCTACACCACTCACGTATACCATTTACTTGCCCCTGACGGCACCTTGTGGTCGACCCTACCTCCGGAACTCGGTAAGTTTGTGTTTGCTTATACAGCCGTTATAAATTAATTATCCAAAGACCATTTGGGCCCTCCCCTCGGTTGCTCGTCGAGTTGGGTTACTATGGGCCCTAGCCCAGTAGACTTTTGTCGGGGCAACTGAAGGCCGTAACACAACTAATCTATTAATTTTCATGTAAGTTTTATATTTTTAGAACTTGGGATTAATTAATAATATCAATAAAAAGATTTTAATAAATAAACCTAATATAAGCATAAACTAAACGCAATGAGGGCTATCGCGTATAAATTCACCGCCAGAGCCGCTAGTGTAGAGTGGGGTCGCCGACGCCGATACGTCAAATGTCACTGTTATAGTAGGTGGGCTACGTGTTTTTATTTCTTTTTAGAATAATATTGTGAATATATTGCAATTCCTGAGATTAATTATGGCAAATATGTATGTTAGTTTGTTTACTATTTACAAATACATTTTTGTCAAAATTATGCTTATTTACCGAGTTTATAGCAATGTTTTCTTTTTAAATATTTAAGGACTATGATAGAAATAATAATTTTAATAGAAACGTAGAAGACGAAATACTACAAAATGATTTGGCGTATATTGTTGAGGGGCCTCCAGACAGTTTGAATAGCAGTATAACATCGGAAAGTGTATCACCTAACTTGGATATAGTGAATATTACCACTTACTTTATAGAGGTTTACAAAGACAATGTGGGAATGACTGAGCATACTGCAGTTCACAGAAAAGGCTATAATATGATGATAAATGAATATTTAGTGGCTCTAGTGACATGCACACAAAATAATTTACTTTTTATAAATGACAGGTCCACTCTGAAAACACGAAAGCATTATCATATTTTTTGAGTATTGCCTTTGAATCAGATGGAAAAATTGTTCAGTCTATGTGTGAGTGCGCTGCTGGTAAAGGGCCAAAGGCAGTTTGTAAGCATACAGCTTGTGTACGTTATGCAATTTTACTATTAAAGGAGTATTCTGAATAGCGTATTAGGAAAACAAACAGAAATGGCATGAGCCAAAGAAAAAAAAACTGCGTTCATCACCTAAAAAAGCTGAAGATCTCCCACTAGAGATACAATACAATGTCACAATACGAAAACGTAATAATGTGTGTTTTGATCCACGTCCTGATATAATAATAAGGGCATTACTCTTAAATGTTGCTAAACCTGGGACACTCATGAGGTAGGTTCTACTAACAACAAAGAGCCTTTTTCCTCTACAACTTATTTACACAACAAATATACGATATAGCTATTTGGCAAAGGTTTTCTGTAAGGTGGAGGCAAACCAATTATTGTATCTCAAGAACTATTCTCCAGCTTGCTCAAATTCAATCAGGAATCTCGCTATATCCTACCCGTTATCTTGTTTGTGTTTCTTTCACGCTTGAAAATGTTGAGCACAACTTATATCTATCAAACTTAGTTTTTAATTTGTATTTCATCAATACTATTTTTATATCTATGGCCATCTCATGAAATAAATTATTTACAGAAGTCATCCATGAATGAAGTTTGTGAAGTTTGCAGGGACAAAGCTCGAGATTTGAGCTTACATGTACCGGAAGGACCACAAGAAAGACCCAAGCATATTGTGTTGTTCAATATAAGAATTTCCGCTTTCATGCAATATATACCCTAGAGGTATCCCAAGAGAGAATAGATGGTTTAAAGAAAATAAACCCAATGTTGCTTCATGCTAAAATTAAGTCCCGCCATTTTTCCGCTAAAACTTTATATTTATAGTTGCAGAACCAAACATGATTGGGCGGGACGCAATCGGAAGTTATTGCTGTAACTGCATTGTAGGTTTAAGAGCAGTGGGATGCTACTCACATGTTTTGAGTATTATTTGGTACCTAAGCCATGCTCACCGTGAGGGTATTACCCGGCCTGCCCTTCTTAGATGAAGTTTTATTAAGAATTCGTTAATTATAAGTACAATAAAATAAAAGAAATTAAAAAACAAAATATTTTTATTTAGCTACACTCAAAACCCCATCAGAACTTCATCATTATCAAATGTTGCAGTCCGCTGCTGAACATAGGTATCTCCTAATTCACAACGCTGAGTAGATACCGTTCCTCATCTCAATCTACCTACTTAATGGTAGAACCACGCTGTAGCCATAATATAGTTGTAGCACAAATGACTGCTCGACTGGGGAAGAACCACGCTCACAGAGAATACCAGTGTAATACAGCTTAATACTGCTGTATTTCTATGGTGAGTGTAGAGATCCGGAGACCCTTTTTTACTGGAAACGAGGCATTCGATGCTAGTCCTCAGAGGTGACAACGCATCCGAATTTTGATTTTAGATAAATTTAGATCTCCATAGACCACAGCATCCACTAACGATCAGGTGGAGTGTCTGTTCGATTGCCACCCTTGCTCTATAAAATAAATAATGGTTAGTAAAACACTACAGAGTAGCAAAAATAAATATAGAATATTTACTTTATCACAAAAATAATGTTTATTTGCCAATATGTAACGATCTGCATAGGTACACAAGGAGAGGTTTTCGCCGTCGTCGGATTGTTGGACAATTTGTCGCTCCTGTTTTGTTGCTTGAATAATGGTTTGAAGTGGATTTAGATTCGTAAAAATGATGCAATTTTGTGAATTGTCTGCGCGTGTGAACTATTAGAGAAAACGACGAAACAAGTGGTTTGATGTTTATATAATCTCCCAAAAACTGTGACGTAAAAAGTAACGCATCAGCATATTGTGATGAAAAAATATATATAAAAACGAAGATTACGAAAGAAATGATAGGCTCAGAAGGGCTAGAACCCAAAGCCGTAAAGCCTTAGATAAAAAAAGCTGTAACCGTAGACAGACAAACCTATAGACTAATGATTAGCGTGGCCTCGAGTGAGAAAGGACGATAACGTAATTTTAGGTTATACAATAATCTTTATGATTTTAAACATGTTTAGATAAAAATTTTAATTATTCTAAAAACTGAACTGAACAAGATTCACCAATCTTAAACTCACAAAACACTTTTTTTCTCACTTAAACCAACTTGTAAGCTCCTTAGATCGCTACGAACTATCAAAGTTGTTTAGCAAAATGTAGTTTGCTAAACAAAAAAAAAACATGCACGGAGAAAGGGACAAACAATCACACCGCTCCGTCTCATGTCTATGCAAGACGTATGCATAAATCTATCTTTTTCGTGTGCGAATGCGAAAGAAGGCGTCAATTTGTCTATAGGTTTCTCTGTCTACGGTTGTAACACTAGTACATAATATTATATATTAGTCTATGGTCTATGTAGATAATCTTAAAAATTAAAACTGGTTATAACTTTTATGTCCCAAGTTCTAAAAATCTAAGAATTTAGAAGGGGTTTGTCTATCCTATTAACTACCAATAAATACCAAAAATATCCCACAATACGAAATTTTACTGGCGGTACGAAACTCCCATACAAGCCTGCCATTCCTCTTTATATTGCAAAAGTTTTCGTCTCGATCCATTGACCAACTAGTCTAAACGCTAGTCTAAGACTCAGTGAGTTATCTTTCTTGTTTTAATATTGTTAACGTGCGTTCATGGCGATTGACCGACTGAGTTCATTGTGTGCTACGAAGTTATAGCGTCTATGTAGATCTCTGTAAAGAAATGTCAGAAATAAATGTTTTGGTTGGAAGCGCTTTGGTTTGCCCCTTAGAGCGCGGTGGCTAAGTTATTTGCACATGTCACGGTGACATGACATACTAGCTTACAACTGGTGGCTTATTGTTACATCAAGCACTGGTATGTTAGTAGTACATATGTACGTCTCTATGACGGCGAGTTTTCTTGTGGTAATAAAGAATATCTCCCACACTGTTGATGAATAAAGGATATAAACAAGATATAGCATATTCCATAGCTCAAAAAATTCGTATCTAACCCTCCTACCCGAGCGATACGAGCTAATGAGGCAATCTTTGGGAAATGGAGGGTCTATTGTCAGCAGTGACCTTTGATTGGTTATTACCTGTCATTAGCTTCCTAGTACTCTTAAATCCGCAATGTATTTTATAAAGGACCAGAAACATAAGACCTGTAATAATTCCACAAGATATAATTAATGAAATCGGGAATTATTTGCGGAAATTCGTTAAATAGATGTTAAAATTAATTACTTGAGATCCATGTGATAAATAAGATTTATGTTTCATACTTTGATTAAGACCTCCGCTTCCCTCAACTGCTATCACTGTCACTGGCTAAAGATAGCATCAAGAGGAGAAAATGAACTGCCTAAATGATGGTGACAGAATACAATACGAGTTAAAGTGTGGTTATGTTAATATATTTTATTTTCATTTCATTCATTTATTCCAGTTTATCAGAAGCCCATTGCTGGTTTTCTTCTCATAGGTTGCCTCATAGAGGTATATTTGCTGTAGTTGTCAAACTGACAGGTGGTCAGCCAATCACCATTTTTTATTATATTATCAGTTGCTTTTAATAAAGATGCTGTTGGCCATTTCCTTTTTCAGTCCCCTTGTCACCTTTAACGGTATTCAGGGTTATATAAGGTATTTTATAATTAATATTTTTATTGCTTGAGAAAAGGCGCCAAGAAATATGCATTGTTGTTTGACTAGAATATAGTCTTTTCTTTAAACGCCAAAAATATATTTTTTAGTTAGTGGAGAATTCTGTTTCAACGGACTATAAATTATTTTTTTAATATCAATTGTGGAATTACAAAAAAATATATAATAACTATAATAAAATATGACGAAAGAAGAAAATAATGAGAAAGGTAGCGCGAAGTACAGAAAATGTATTTAAAATGACTGTATTAACTTTCATATTTTTAATTTTATGTACATCATATTATTTAAAAAAATAAGATACAACACAACAATTTATTTTCATTCAAAACAGATAAATGTACACAATATAATATAATAACTCATTTGACGGGTTATTTATTTAAACTGATATAAGTCGTAAAGGCGAAATCTTACATAATATAATAGTGATGATAAATAAATATCAGAAAAGTGATAAACCTAAAGGGGCATTCGCAAGAGATATGAACGAAAAGCAAATATATTAAGTTGTCTCAGCAATAATCCAGACGTCTTTCCCTTACATTTGTATCGTCTACGTGTTTACTGGCGCCATTAGGGCTGCCAATCAATGTCATTTTCAGATTTCTGGGCAAATTTAAGTGGAATTTTGTGATATAATTCTACTTAATCGAAATACTACCCCGTAATTCTTGCTTATAATTTCAAAAAGCAAGTTAAATCTTCTACATACTTATTATAAATTAATACTATGTTTTACTTCAAAAAACGTCTTAAAGGAGAAAGAAAACATCATGTTCTAAAATTACAATTATATATGATAATAGGACATGTGAATCTACACATTCGACCTTGTGGCGGACATTACACATTTGGATATTGTAGCGGACACGGACACAATGCCGCATGTAGAATCTTGGATTTATGGGTGAAGTAAGCAGGGATTTCTCCTCAAAGTCTTCCATGAACATGTCGGCGACAATGGTAGATACAGGTGAGCTCATTGCCACACCATCTACTTGCTTGTAGAACTCCTCCTTCCACGATAGGTAGCCAGATGTAAGACAGTGTCTGTAAGTTGGTGAATCGATTTGGCTCACTATGGGACGTAATGGAGCATTGAGCTTGTGTATTTTTGGTAACCCATACAGCTTTGGTGATTTGGTGAACGTAGGTATTATTAAATCTGGACGTAAAATGGATTACGGATTGGATGCTTAAGAAATATCGCCGCCTTCAAGTGATAATTAAAAATGATATAAAACAATTCCATCCTAATAATCTGTGTGATAATTATTTGTTATTGTTCTGAACTCAACACGTATACTTTGTCATGGGTACACGCATTCTAATATTGCTAACAATAGTGGGCTCCGCTGCCGTCGCAGCCATCAACATAAGTATTACAACAATTAACAAGATTAAGAACAATTAACAAATTTAACCAAAGGTAATCAAAATTTTTAATTAATGATTTAAGATAAATCTGACTTTATTAACTGTATTTTATCACTTTTTGTTCAAATTTTTGGCTCAAACCGTGGTGGTACCACGACCTTACAGAATACCTGCAGCATTGCTGGAAGCCAGAGCTTCCACTTATATATAAGTGGAAGCTCTGCTTCCGCTTTTCGTCTGGTGAGTGCAGGCGGCCGGAGACTCAAATCCCCCCCCCCCCATTAACATGGTAGCGGAATTAAATGACGATAGACTACCCCAGCGATTCTGCCATAAGGACTATATCGTCGGCAAATCGAATGTGAGTGATGTACTCGCCATTGATGTTAATACCGTATCCTTTCCAGTCCAGTAGCTTGAAAACGTCTTCCAAAGCAGCGGTGAAGAGTTTCGGGGATATAACGTCACCCTGTCTTACACCTCTCTGCAGTTGGATAGGTTTCGAGCTCTGGTTCTGTACTCGGATAGCCATCATAGCCCTACTGTACAAACACTTCAGCACTTCGATATACCGACAGTCAACTTGGCACCGCTGAAGGGACTGCAGCACCGCCCAAATTTCGACGGAATCAAAGGCTTTCTCATAGTCCACATACGCCAGGCAAAGTGGCAAATTGTACTCTTCAGTCTTCTGTACAATCTGCCGCAGGGTATGTATGTGGTCTATGGTACTGAAGCCTTTTCGGAAACCGGCTTGTTCGGGAGGCTGGAAGTCGTCGAGTCTGCGTGCGAGATGATTCGTAATGACTCTCGAAAACAGCACGTAGACGCGGCTCAGAAGGGAAATCGGTCTGTAGTTCTTCAAGAGAGCGTTGTCGCCTTTCTTAAAGAACAAGACCACCGCACTTCTGCTCCACGCCTCTGGAGTAGTACCACCATGGAGGACGGAATTGAAGAGCTTCTGAAGGACTTCAAGTACCGGTGTTCCACCCGCTTCCAGAAGCTTCGCTGTAATTCCATCCTCGCCTGGGGCCCTGCCGTTCTTAAGGTGCTGGAGAGCCATTCTAATCTCGCTTAGACTGACGTCCGGGATATCATCGGAATAGTGTCGGATAAAACTTGCTCTTGGATCGTTACTCACACTTGCGTGTGGCTCCAACGATGATGTGTACAGCTGCCCATAGAACCTCTCAATCTCACTCAAAATCTCAGGTGTCCCGGAAACGATGCTGCCACACTCAGTCTTCAGCCTTGACAGTTGGCTCTTACGGGCAGACAGATCTCTGGCAAAGACTTTGGAGCCCTGGTTCCGCTCGATCGCTTCTTTAATACGAGTAGTATTAAAGTTGCGTAAGTCTCGCCGCATGCATTTGGAGATCTGTCTGTTCAGTTGCCTGTATGCTGTCAAATCTGTTGACGATTGCAGCCTCATCTCCCGTCTAACAGCCATGAGATTAAGAGTGTGATCGGAGAGTTTTTGTGTTCTTCTGCGGCGGGTCTTGCAGAACTTAGCTCCGACCGCATGGACAGTTTCCACGAGCTTGTCATTCACATCGTCCACTGCATTGCAATCTTGTAGGCACTGAAAGCGGTTGTGTAACTCGAGCTGAAAGTTTTCGGGATTTTGAATTAGAGCACGAGGGGGACGGAGCGTTGACTTCATTAGACGAGACCTCTCCAACTTAACGTTTAGGTTCAGTGTGCCCCTAACCATTCGGTGATCGCTGCCAGTTTTCACCCTTGCGATCACTGAGACATCACTGAACAGTTGGCGTCTGGTCGTCATAATGAAGTCAATCTCATTTTTTGTCGAACCGTCGGGGCTCGACCAGGTCCAGTTCCTGTGGGGCCGCTTCTGGAAGAAAGAGTTCATCATAAAGAGTCCCTCTTTCTCCATAAAGTCGGCCAGCTGCTGGCCCCTTCGGTTCCGTTGCCCTACTCCAAATTTCCCTAACTTCAGCTCAACGTTTTCTTTTGTGCCTAGTTTTGCGTTGAAGTCTCCCATCAACACGGTGTAGTGGGTTTTGGAGGAATGGATGGCTTTGGAAATATCCTCATACATTTCCTCCACCTCCTCATCGGAATGTGCCAAGGTTGGTGCGTAAACCTGTATGACCTTCAGCGAATACCGTTTGGTGATTCTGAGTATCAGGTACGCGACCCTCGTCGACACACTCCCAATCTTTAAAACGTTGTTGACGAGAGACTTGTGGACGATAAATCCGACACCTCCTTGTGACAGATGGTCGCCCTCTCGGTGATAGAATATGTTGCCGGATTCGAGAATCACCGTGTCCTCCCCTCTCTTCGGACCTCGGATAATCCTATAATACTCCAGCGCAACTTGTCTATCTCTTCTTCCAGCTCCAGGATCTTCTCGTCAGTCCTCAGTGTACGTGCGTTAAATGTTGCCAGGTCGAGTCGTCGTAGGTGGCAACCGAACCTCCACCGGAGATTCTTAGCACCCCCTACCCCGCCGTTACCATGGTCGCCACCGTAGCCAGGAATAGCGGGGCCGCCGGGGACTGGGGGCCGTCTATTTGTGTAATTGTTCATGGGGGAGGGGGTATATTGCCATAGTTGCCACGCTTGGCGAGCGGGTTGGCAACCGCAGTTTTTTTTTGTCGTACAGTTGCTATTATCAGGAAGATGCTGCTGTCCATCTCCTGCCTGTCTCCCTCTGTCGCCTTTTACGACACCCACGGGAAGATATGGGGTAGTGGATATTCTTAACCGCCACCACACGGCATCGCTGGAGGACTTAAGCACTATGCTCAATGACCTCAATAGTGCCTCCCAACGGATAGGTCTTAAGATGAACATGGACAAAACAAAGATCAAGTTTAATGTCCGTGTCACACCTATGCCGGTAGTTGTTGGGAGCACTATGCTCGAAGTTGTTGACGAGTACGTTTACCTGGGACAAATAGTCCGACTAGGTAAGTCCAACTTCGACCGAGAGGTCAATCGACGGATTCAACTCGGCTGGGCAGCGTTCGGGAAATTACGACACATCTTCTCGTCAGGTATACCTCAATCTCTGAAAACTAAAGTGTACAACCAGTGCGTGTTGCTAGTGATGACTTACGGATCAGAGACGTGGTCCTTCACTGCTGGCCGTATGAGGACGCTCAAAGTCGCTCAGCGAGCTATGGAGAGGGCTATGCTCGGAGTTTCTCTACGTGATAGACTCAGAAATGAGGATATCCGCAGTAAAACCAGAGTGACCGACATAGCCCAACGGATTAGTAAGCTGAAGTGGCAATGGGCCGGCCATATAGCTCGAAGAACCGATAACCGATGGGGAAGAAAGGTTCTCAAGTGGCAGCCTCGTACCGGTAGGCGTAGTGTGGGGCGACCCCCCCACTAGATGGAGTGACGACCTGGTAAGATATGCAGGAAGTCGATGGATGCAGGTGGCTCAGGACCGTGCTTTGTGGCATTACTTGGGGGAGGCCTATGTTCAGCAGTGGACTTGTGAATGGCTGTGATGATGATGATGATGAGACTACCCCAGTAGGGTACCAGCACCCCTGGAGAATCCCTCGCTGAGCATCCACGACCATGTTTCTCCACTTCTGAGCGTGGGTGCTCAGGCTGCCCCGCGTAGTCTGGGGGGGGGGCAAAATTCCGCTCAAGACTATAACTGCTCGGGGCAAACGAAGGAACAAGACCAAGGCGACCCCTGCCACGCTGTCCGTGAATTTCTGCAATATCAGGGGACTTCACTCTAACCTAAACGCCGTCCACTACCATCTCGAGACGCCGAGGCCGGCTCTGCTCTTTCTGACCGAGACGCAGGTGTCCTCTCCGGTTGATGTCTCGTATCTCTCCCACCCGGGGAAAATATAACTAACTAACGGGAATAAACTGGAACACTCCTTTGTGCCTCGGGCTGGAATTTGCGTTTACGTCAGAGAGGACATCTGTTCTCGACGCCTCGGCAGACTTGAAGGTTCGGACCTGTCCATCTTTTGGCTACACGTAGACAGTGACGACCATCCGCGCGTCTACGGGTGCCTCTATAGGTCCCATAGTGGTAATGCCGAAACAGACCGACTCTTCGACCACGTCCAAATGGCTACAGATTCGTTGCTACAGCAGATCCCCTCCGCAGAGATCGTGATCCTCGGTGACTTTAAGGTGACTGTACCAGTCCAGAGATCGTGATCCTCTGTGACTTTAAGGTGACTGTACCTCGGTGACTGTACCAGTCCGGCCAGTTTAGTTTCTCAGGTGAGCTCTGAATGCTACAAACTGACGATCGTTTATGCGTATCGTCAATACCGATGCGATGGTACGCACTGACGGTTGGTCGAGCTCTAAAACCGGCCTTATATTGAGAGACTACTTTTCTATGAAGAAGTTTGGCATTATAAAATCTATACTAAATTTTCTATCTTGTGTCTAAACAAAAGTCGGGTTTTACTTCATTACAAAAAATTTTTACTGTATTTTTATAACAAAAAATAAATACCAAGCGGATGTCGGCAGCGTGAAAATCGCAATTATTTCAATATGTATTACTTGAAATTATTTGCGTTAAAAGATAAATTATATTCTCACAAAAACTTTCATTACAATTTTATAGTAAAACACTATACTAAAATACTAATAAAACACTAGAAAAATCCAAAAATCAACACAATAACATTTACACGAAAATGGCGTACGAAATGAACGTTGTTTATTAAATTAATATCCATAGACTTCCTTTCTTTCTATTCCACTAGAGAATACAAAATTTCATATTGATTCCATAATGCCAAACTTCTTCATAGAAAAGTAGTCTCTAAGCATAAGTGATTATGGGTTAAAGTGCTGTGGGTAGGCGCGGTCAAATTTGAACTCTTGAATTTTGACGGAATATCAAAGTGGTCAAATTTGGACGCTTGGCGTTTGAGAGGTCTATCTGGTATAATAATAATGTGCGAACTTTATACTAATTGAAATACACTGTACGAAAGTAAATACTTGCAACCATCAAAACCGCGGTCGTAGTTGATGATGCTCTAGCATGGACGACATAGTAGCGCCTATACGGCAATCGACGCACACTACGATAGTATTGAAACGACGCAGCGCGCGAAATCAATTGACGCAGGTCCAAACTGGACAAGGGCTAGTGCGGTAATGGTTTCAGATTGCCGGTGCATGGAAATATATGGTAGTTTTATTTAATTAATTAAAAATAATAGTAACAAATATGTAATATCAAAATGATTTAGAACTTTGAAGATATTGGGGATTGTATCGAAGCTTTTTCAATATTTAATTGAATTGTGTCGACTTTTTATTTCCTTACGTGAAAGGAATTTAATGAAAATATATTCTACGATTATTAAAGTATAGGATATTTGTGAGATAAAAATATTTTTTTGATGGTCGACATTTAATAGAATCTACAAATTAGAGCTTTCAATTCATGTCTCGGAGTTTTGGTCTAAACATACATCGGGAGAGTAATTATTACCTAAATAAATAAGTTATGTAAAATTTGCTCTGTGCTTATTTTAGTTGAGAAAATGTACTAATTACCAAGTAATAGTTATTGCAAGCAATGAACTAAAAACATACAATTTCAACGAGAAAACCAGAGGATAAGATAAGATAAGGATTCATCATACAAGTCCATTTAACAGACTTGATAAAGTGCCAATATCTTGCAACTCTCCGTATACACCACTACGACTAACATAGTTATGTACATACGGAGTCAAGCTCAGTTTCAAGGCACTTCCCTTGTTGCCCGAGCCAGTATCTGAATGCTCGGCGTCGACATATCGAGTGACGTGCAGTTTCGTGGTTACTTGGAAGAGAAGGCCAAATTGGCTTCTAAAAAAGCTTGGCGTGCTCAGCAGAGCGGGACAGTATTTCATGCCGGCACACCGCCTGCAACTTTACAAGGCGCAGGTTCGGCCACACATGGAATACTGTTCCCATCTCTAGGCTGTGGCTCCCCAGTGCTAGCTCCTTCCACTTGACCGCATCCAGAGCAGAGCGGCTCGAATCGTCCATGATCGAGTGCTTTCCGATCGGCTCGATTCACTGGAAGAAGAGATGTCGCATCTCTTTTCATTTTCTTTGGCATATACCACGGGGAGTGATCTAAGGAATTGTTCGGATTAATTCTAGCCGCCAAATTTCGTGAACGAACTACGCGGTAAACGTCCTGTCCGTGTGGATGGTCCACACCATCTGGATGCTTGGCGGTCCACCACTGTACGTTTCACAGGGAGACCTTGGAACCTTCAATTCCCCTGGTGTTGTGGTTGATCATGGGCGGCGGTAATAAGTTAACATCAGGTGAGCCGCATGCTCGTTTGCTCCCTCTTCTATAAAAAAATAGCACTAAAGTATTTGGGGATAATTATTTAATGACATGCTTCAGTGGAAACATAAAATAATATTTTAAAACAATATTCTGAAGGCCTACTCTAAGTCATAAAAATACATACATATGTCAGAGGTGTTCTGACAAGATTGGTTACATCTTGGAGCGTGCTTCCATTTCCAAGCCGCCGAAGAAGATTTTACAGTTTTTACCATCAGTCAAGCTTAATGTCCCTCCGCAAGGTGCAGGAGTGTACGAGTTAGATTTTGAATGTGGTTTCTCTTATATAGGACAAACTGAAAAATCAATAAAAACCCCACGTAAAGGAACATATTATAACTGAAGGAATCGACTCTCCGGGAATTCTGACGTCTGTAAACACGTATAGGATCGCCCCCGTCACTACATCAGATTCGATACACCACAAATGCTCGCTGAAAACAGCGATTCCTTTAATAGATGATTCGCGAGGCTATTGAAATAAAAATATCCTAATTTCAATAGAGAACATGACTGAGTGCTCCCATTTGCATGGGATACTATGAATAAATACTAAAATTAAATTCCAATCTAAGCATACAACTGCAACACTTCAAGATACTAAAAGTTCATACTGCGTAGATCGGAAAAAAATTATCATTTTAATCTGCAGCCGTGGTTAATTATAACATCGGGACGTCAAACACCTCAGCCATGCTGTAACGTGCTCGAAACGTCGAAAGTATAAAATAAGTTAATGTACGCGATAAAATCCGTAAAACTAATTTTATTAAAATATGTGATGTACGCGTAAATACAAGAAACAATTATAATAATGCTGTCTTTTGTACTGCCAGTTTAGAGAAACGAAGACTCTTTTTACTAGTAACGAGGCATTCTTTAGTAGTTCTAAAGGCCATAATGTATTATAAAAAATATTTTGGGTCTCTTTATCTTTTAATCTTTTGTAAAACAGACAAACTGGCAACATATACTATACGGATGACTTTACACCTTTACAGTATGTTGTCAGCAATAATATTTTATAAAGAAACTGTTTAGTCATTTTTAAAATTAAATTTATTTAAAAATGCCGAAATTAAATTTTAAAGACTGATCTCAACTCGCGTAGTTGAAATGGGGACAGCGCTTTAAAGAAGAAATTCGTGCAAGTTTTATTGATAGTAAACTTATAATAACACTGTTAAAAACGAAAAAGATCATATACCAAGCTTTTTTGTTTATGTTGGTTTTATTCGTTAGAAATTGCTTTAAAATCTATTTTCACCGCCTTAATAATAAGACATTGTTTATTCCAGTTAGGTACAATAGTAATATGAGGCTTCTGTAGAGTATGCTAAATTTATTACTGTGGGAAGGGAAACATTTTGCTAAGTTTCTACATTGTAAGTGATGTTGAACGCAAACGGGCATTCGAGCTCAGCTGGAGTAATGCAAGTCAACATTGTTGCTACAAAGGAAACTAGGACTTTGATATCACCCGACTTCACTACATAGTTTTTATATGCGTAGGTAAATAAATGTGACTGTTTAAATGTGTAACAGTATATGTAGTAGTTGTACAAAAAGATAGGAAACTTTTCAACTTAGTCCGCAGGGGTGCCAACAAGTCTACTTTGTGATTTCTAATATAAAACACTGACGCCTGTCACCCAGAATGGTAGGCAGAGACCACGGACTTCCATTCGATACAATCCCGAATGTGTACCAATATCATAGCATATATCATGTCATAGGTCATTAGGTTGAAAACTCGATGTCTAATTTGTGACGTCATACTATTCCTCATTACTCACTAGTAGCCTAACTACACGACACTATATAAGAAATCCACTTAGGGTAATCGTAGGGTGGAAAAAAGGATTAGGGATCTGTATAATCTCTTACCTGGTTTGAGTATAAATGTAACTTTCACGTCCCTCCATCCCCCAGGAATATTCTTAAGAGTCAGATATGTTTTCATTACGACAACAAGTCTGACTATTAGAGCTTTACCCCCCTGTAGGAGTGCCGAGAATATGCCATAAGTCCGGCAGGACTTATAGGGGAGGAAACTGTGAATGGCCCAGTGGATTGTTATCTATCGTTACCACTATCTGTGCTTAATTCAGTCTTCTGCTGTTTGTGTTAGTATTTCGTCATGGCGTTTTACCCCATGAGTTAGGCAGTAACCTGGAAAGTGCGTTTCGATTAGGATACTTTGGGTTTCATCCGGCGATGTTTAGTAGCTTCCGTTGGGTTTCTTTAGAAAGATGGATCCCGGCGTGTTTTGTGTAGTTAAGATATATATACCTATATATGTGTGTGTGTTTCGTTTTTAATTTTTAAGAATATTTTCAAGTACAAATATGTTCTTTACAAATATAAATATTTTTCGTTCCATATTTGAATTAAAAGTAGATTTCGAGCCTATAAATATGACGCTGTTATTAGTCTAGCTATCGGGTCACTGATGACGGGGACAAACATAAGCTTGTAATAGTAGTTGCTACTCCACAGAATTAGTAATTCATTTGTAGGGCAATGCAAACGTTTTTACAACAGAATCAATTTCAAATTATGGTAGAAATAAATAATAAATAAAATAAATAAATCATGGTAGAGCCATGCTGCAATTATATTAGTAGAATAGTTGTAGCACGAATGGGTCGGCTCGACCGGGGAAGGACCACGCTCTCACAGAATACCAGCGTGAAATAGTAGCTTAATGCTGCTGTATTTCGTATGGTGAGTGTAGAGAACCGGAGACCCTTTTTACTGGAAATGAGGCATTCCATCTCAGTCCTCACGGGTGACAACGCATCTGCATTTTGATTCGTAATCGAGGATAGATGTAGATGTCTATGGGCCGCAGCAACCACTTACCATCAGGTGGACTGTGTGCTCGTTTGTCACCCTATCCTATAAAAAAAAAAATTCTATTTGAATAAAATCATTCATTTCTGGTGTTTAAAGTATGAATATCTTTATTCTTATAAAACCTATTTACCTTTTTATGTACATTTATTATCATTTTATATTTGGTAGAGCCATGTTTCAGTTATATTAGAAGTACAGTTGTAGCACTAATGGGTCGGCTCGACCGGGGAAGGATCACGCTCTCACAGAATACCAGCGTAAATTAGTAGCTTAATGCTGCTGTGTTTCGTATGGTGAGTGTTGAGAACCAGAGACCCTTTTTACTGGAAACGAGTCATTCCATCTTAGTCCTAACGGGTGACAACGCATCTGCATTTTGATTTGTAATCGAGGATAGATGTAGATGTCTAATGGCCGCAGAAACCACTTACCATCAGGTGGACTGTGTGCTCGTTTATCACCCTATCCTATAAAAAATATATATTGCAATGCCAAAATTAATATGTTTCTTTCTTTAAACTTTTCTCTAAGAGACTTTTTACAATTTAAGTTACAAATCTCCCGTACAGCTCTCTTTTGCAAAACAAATATGACTTTAATGTCAGTCGCATTAAGCCATATGAAGATTCCACAAGACATTACGCTATTAAAATAAATAAAATAAACTAATCTAGCTGTTTCAACATTGATGAGACTTCTAATCTTCTTACAGCATATGCTCCAGAACTAAGTCTGCCAGCTAATTTAAATATATGGGGAACCAAATGAAGCTTCACGTCAATAGTGATACCAATTAAAACAGATAAAATAAATTATTACTGATGATTATTTTAAATCTTAATAATATCAAATTAATAGATCCATATAACGTGTGAACGATTTTACATAAATAAGTTTTTATTGAACCCAAGTTAAATCAGTGTTTATGCTTAACCAATACAAACTTTGTCCATTTCTTCGTTATTTTCCATTTTTAAACTTAAAATTCATCGCAGTATGCCACTTAAGTGCCGTTATTAAAACTTTATAAGTAGTTAATGCTGAGTTTTGCACAAGTTTTATTCAATAAATTCCATATAATAATAACTAAATTTATTAATAACAAAAATATCTGCAAATATTTTGATATCATACAAATATTATTTTAATATTAATAAACGTGGGAATTAAGTATAAGTGAAAATTATGCACTTCATAAAGAAAAACCCCGTTTCATCCATACATTACAGTATATAAAAGTCCATTGTTGAACATGAACTGGAACGATGAATGTTAAGAGTTTAGAAAAGGAAAATAACAAAGAAATGGACAAAGTTTGCATTGCTTTAGCATTAACTCTGATTTATCTCGGCTTCATAGGCCCCACCTATAGATTGCTTTACAGGCGAGATTTCGCCATAGTTCACACGCTTCACAAGCAGGTTAGCAACCGAAGTTTTTAATTATTTTGAGTGGTAGTTTAAGAGTATTCACTACCCCATATCGCCCCGCGAGTGTGTGTATCATAAGAAATAACAGAGAAAACTGAAAATAACAAAAAAGGCCTTAGTGAACTAAAAGTATAGTAAAATTACAGCATATATATGCCCCACTGCTGGGCGCAGACCTCGTCTGTCCGCCGCGCTACCCCAATGTATATTGGTGAACTTCACATGACGTCTTCGAAATATTTTTTTCTTATTTCTCAGACGTGCATGTTTCCTCGCGATATTTTCCTTCACCGCCGACCACGTGGTAAATCAGCGCTTAAAATTGCGAACCCGATTTGCTCGTGCATAATTTCGTGTTTGGGATGAAACAGCAGTCAAGTGGTCTCTTTGATTGTAGCGTGACAAACTTTCGAATATTTGTCATGGAGAATAGATCACACTTAGTTAAACATTATTCATTAGGTCTAGATGGAGGAACGGCCTGTACGAGACAGCTGGCAGCAGCTAGAGGATTTATAGATAGATAACACTTTATTGCGCGCAAAAAAAAATATTAAGAAAAAAAAGGAGAGAAAGAAATGTGGTACAATGGACGGTCTTATCGCTAAGAGCGATCTCTTCCAGACAACCTTTAGATGGACAAGATTGCAAGAAAACAATAAAGCATGTGTGTGGTTTGGCGACAATAATAACATTGTTTTTATTATAAACTATAAAATATAAATAAATATGCAAATATAATGATACACAAGTACATAGATAAGATAATTACATACATACTTAATAATATGTATATATACATATATATTTTTATAAATATAAATATATATTTTGAAACTATTACATATAACATATATATGCTATTTATATAAACAAATAGTATGGATAGGTAAAGGTAAAATAATTATATACATATGAACTGGATAGAATCAAGGCCGAAAATAATAATTATGTACATATTTCAAAACCGGTAGGGATTCAGCGCGTTTTGCTCATAACGACAAGTCATTCCATAAACGGACAACTAGTATTGTGAATGATCTGTTCAAAAATTTGGTAGTGTGAGCTGGCATTTTTAATATAAAATATTCTGATGATCTCAAACGTCTCAAATACTTTTTAGGTAGGTAGGGTAGAAAGGATTAAAAATAATATTATAAAGAAGCGAGAGAATATGAACATTCCGGCAAAGACGAATTGGCAACCACTTGAGCCTGTGACGAAAATACGACATGTCATATTTACGCAAACCAAATATGAATCTTATACAAAAATTTTGAAGTCGCTCAAGCTTATCAAGCAGCGTTTGAGTGAGAACAAATTAGCTGACGTCTGCGTAATCGCAGCTCAAATACACAACCCCATCTGATCATATGCCTAAAATAATTAATTGTATCTTCGGGTTTGTTTTGAGACAATAATTTCTGCTCCATTCCGAAATGATCGCTAGGTCACAGTTTATGAAGAAACGTAAATACAAAGACCTTACTTAGCGGTGTCCCTTGTAAGAGACCCATGCTATGAAATAAATTGTCTAGTCGATCATCATTCAAAAACTTGTCTAAGAGGAATAACTACTACACTAAAATATAGGTATGTTCCACGAGTTTTTATGCTTTTCTTTTTTATCCAAAGTAATAATGACGATTTTTAAGTCAAGAAGTTAATTTAGAGAAAAATAAATCAATTCATTACTGTTCTCTTCTTAATTAGATACCCCCACAGAAATCTCAGTGACGTTTTCTACAAGGCATATATATGCCATGCAGGTCTCGGGCCTCGGGCGTATGCCCCCATTGCCCAGATCTTCCTCATGGCCCACAGCTATGGGCCAGTCCTGGGAGCCTTTACTAGGCATTGTTGATGTTGGCGGATTAGTCCGCAGTCAGGTAAAAAATTTTCCGTAGTCGGTTAAACTATGAAAAAAAAGGAGGTAGAGTGACCCCTCCTGAATCCGTGCTGCTCCGCCCGAAGTTGGATGCACGAACGGAGACGTCTCAGCAGCAATCTTTCTAACAGTTTAGCTATGTGCGGTAATAGCGTGATCGGTCTGTAGCTGGCAGCTCTACGCCTGTCCTTCCCGGGTTTCGGCAAGAAGATGACTCTGCCTTTCTTCCAGTCCTCCGGGAATTGGAATGTCCTAGTGTAGAGTCGATTGTATTATTATATTGTACTAGATAGATGCCGTGTAGTGGCGGTTAAGAATATCCACTACCCCATATCTTCCCGTGGGTGTCGTAAGAGGCGACAGAGGGAGACAGGCAGGAGATGGGCAGCAGCGTCTTCCTGATGACAACTGTGACGTAATAAAAAACTGCGGTTGCCAACCCGCTCGCCAAGCGTGGCAACTATGGCAAATACCCCTCAATGAATAAATACACAAACAGACGGCCCCCAGTCCCCGGCGGCCCCGCTATTCCTGGCTACGGTGGCGACCATGGTAACGGCGGGGCAGGGGGTGCTAAGAATCTCCGGTGGAGGTTCGGTTGCCACCTACGACGACTCGACCTGGCAACATATAACGCACGCACCCTGAGGACTGACGAGAAGATACTGGAGCTGGAAGAAGAGGTAGACAAGTTGCGCTGGCATATTATTGGATTATCCGAGGTCCGAAGAGAGGGGGAGGACACGGCAATCCTCGAGTCCGGCAACTTGTTCTATCACCGGGAGGGCGACCATCTGTCCCAAGGAGGTGTCGGATTTATCGTCCACAAATCTCTCGTCAACAACGTTGTAAAGATTGGGAGTGTGTCGACGAGGGTCGCGTACCTGATACTCAGAATCACCAAACGGTATTCGCTGGAGGTCATTCAGGTTTACGCACCAACCTCGGCACATCCCGATGAGGAGGTGGAGGAAATGTATGAGGATATTTCCAGAGCCATACATTCCTCCAAAACCTACTACACGGTGTTGATGGGAGACTTCAACGCAAAACTGGGCACAAGAGAAAGCGGTGAGCTGAAGGTAGGGAAATTTGGAGTAGGGCAACGGAACCGAAGGGGCCAGCAGCTGGTCGACTTTATGGAGAAAGAGGGACTCTTTATGATGAACTCTTTCTTCCAGAAGCGGCCCCACAGGAAGTGGACCTGGTCGAGCCCCGACGGTTCGACAAAAAATGAGATTGACTTCATTATGACGACCAGACGCCAACTGTTCAGTGATGTCTCAGTGATCGCAAGGGTGAAAACTGGCAGCGATCACCGAATGGTTAGAGGCACACTGAACCTAAACGTTAAGTTGGAGAGGTCTCGTCTAATGAAGTCAACGCTCCGTCCCCCTCGTGCTCTAATCCAGAATCCCGAAACCTTTCAGCTCGAGTTACGTAACCGCTTCCAGTGCCTAGAAGATTGCAATGCAGTGGACGATATGAACGACAAGCTCGTGGAAACTGTCCATGCGGTCGGAGCTAAGTTCTGCAAGACCCGCCGCAGAAGAACACAAAAACTCTCTGATCACACTCTTAATCTCATGGCTGTTAGACGGGAGATGAGGCTGCAATCGTCAACAGATTTGACAGCATACAGGCAACTGAACAGACAGATCTCCAAATGCATACGGCGAGACTTACGCAACTTTAATACTTCTCGTATTAAAGAAGCGATCGAGCGGAACCAGGGCTCCAAAGTCTTTGCCAGAGATCTGTCTGCCAGAAAGAGCCAACTGTCAAGGCTGAAGACTGAGTGTGGCAACATCGTTTCCGGGACACCTGAGATTTTGAGTGAGATTGAGAGGTTCTATGGGCAGCTGTACACATCATCGTTGGAGCCACACGCAAGTGTGAGTAACGATCCAAGAGCAAGTCTTATCCGACACTATTCCGATGATATCCCGGACGTCAGTCTAAGCGAGATTAGAATGGCTCTCCAGCACCTTAAAAACGGCAGGGCCCCAGGCGAGGATGGAATTACAGCGGAGCTTCTGAAAGCGGGTGGAACACCGGTACTTGAAGTCCTTCAGAAGCTCTTCAATTCCGTCCTCCATGGTGGCACTACTCCAGAGGCGTGGAGCAGAAGTGCGGTGGTCTTGTTCTTTAAGAAAGGCGACAACGCTCTCTTAAAGAACTACAGACCGATTTCCCTTCTGAGCCGCGTCTACGTGCTGTTTTCGAGAGTCATTACGAATCGTCTCGCACGCAGACTTGACGACTTCCAGCCTCCCGAACAAGCCGGTTTCCGAAAAGGCTTCAGTACGATAGACCACATACATACCCTGCGGCAGATTGTACAGAAGACTGAAGAGTACAATCTGCCACTTTGCCTGGCGTATGTGGACTATGAGAAAGCCTTTGATTCCGTCGAAATTTGGGCGGTGCTACAGTCCCTTCAGCGATGCCAAGTTGACTGTCGGTATATCGAAGTGCTGAAGTGTTTGTACAGTAGGGCTACGATGGCTATCCGAGTACAGAACCAGAGCTCGAAACCTATCCAACTGCAGAGAGGTGTAAGACAGGGTGACGTTATATCCCCGAAACTCTTCACCGCTGCATTGGAAGACGTTTTCAAGCTACTGGACTGGAAAGGATACGGTATTGACATCAATGGCGAGTACATCACTCACCTTCGATTTGCCGACGATATAGTCCTTATGGCAGAATCGCTGGAGGACTTAAGCACTATGCTCAATGACCTCAATAGTGCCTCCCAACGGATAGGTCTTAAGATGAACATGGACAAAACAAAGATCATGTTCAATGTCCATGTCACACCTATGCCGGTAGTTGTTGGGAGCACTATGCTCGAAGTTGTTGACGAATACGTTTACCTGGGACAAATAGTCCGACTAGGTAAGTCCAACTTCGACCGAGAGGTCAATCGACGGATTCAACTCGGCTGGGCAGCGTTCGGGAAATTACGACACATCTTCTCGTCAGGTATACCTCAATCTCTGAAAACTAAAGTGTACAACCAGTGCGTGTTGCCAGTGATGACTTACGGATCTGAGACGTGGTCCTTCACTGCTGGCCGTATGAGGACGCTTAAGGTCGCTCAGCGAGCTATGGAGAGGGCTATGCTCGGTGTTTCTCTGCGTGATAGACTCAGAAATGAGGATATCCGCAGTAAAACCAGAGTGACCGACATAGCCCAACGGATTAGTAAGCTGAAGTGGCAATGGGCCGGCCATATAGCTCGAAGAACCGATAACCGATGGGGAAGAAAGGTTCTCGAGTGGCAGCCTCGTACCGGTAGGCGTAGTGTAGGGCGACCCCCACTAGATGGAGTGACGACCTGGTAAGACATGCAGGAAGTCGATGGATGCAGGTGGCTCAGGACCGTGCTTTGTGGCATTACTTGGGGGAGGCCTATGTTCAGCAGTGGACTTGTGAAGGGCTGTAATGATGATGATGATGATGAGTGTAGAGTCGACCAAGCTCTACTAGGACTCTATTGGGCAGCTGTCGGAGTGCAGCGTTGGTAATCCCATCGTGCCCTGGTGCCTTCCTCGGTTGCAGGCGGGTAACTGTCCTCCGCAGTTCAGCGGGGGAGATGAACCACTCTCCTGCAATCGGTGGCGCGGGCGACGACAGGAACTCCTGTACGCGACTCTCCTTCTGGGCATGAAGCTCCATGAACTCCGCACTTGCTGGGTTCGGCATAAATTCTCCTCGAATGCTCAACTAGGACATCCGCTCTGCCCTTGACATCGTAGCAACGTTCACCCGCGCTGTTGGTCAGCGGGCAAACGGGAGGTCTAGTTTTGATCAACTGTCGGTTCGGTTTATAGAGCAACGCGTAATGCTCTTCTGCTTTCCATATGCGCCGCTCCCAGGCCTCACCTCTGTAGGCCTGGACTGCAACCGACAGTTCCTCCGACAAGGTGTTGAGTTGAGTCTTCAATCTAGGGCAGCGAGTATGCGCTCAGAGCTTCCTCAGCGCTCTCTTGCGCCTGATCTGCACGCATATCTCACGCGGCAGATTGTCGCGCCTTGCTGTGATCGGGACGATCGTAGAGGCCGCATGAAGGGCCTCCTTGATCTTTTTTTGGATGTTCTTGGTTAATCTGGTTGCAGCGGCCTCTACATCGTCCGCTGTGCTTATGGGATGGTGGACTGGAGGTCTCTCCTGCAGGTGTCAATAGTAGAGCCTCCAGTCGACACGTGTCTTGAATGCTCTGGGCGGCGTAGTCACCGCCTTTAGGCCAAGTGTAATCAGAATCGGGAGGTGCTGTGAGTTCAGGTCGTACGGCACCTCTACCACTATCGGGTAGTTGATGTTCCTAGAGAGCACGATGTCCAATACATCCAGACGTTTCCGTGGGTCTGTCGGAACGTGTGTAGGTTCTTCGGGACCTAAAACGTCGTAATTGTACTTCTCCGTATCTTCATATAGTTCATGACCCGGCGGGTTGATCACTCTGAATCCTCACGCGGGGTGTTTGGCGTTTAGGTCCCCGGCGATGATGGTAGGTGTTTTGCCTTCCATTACCGTCCGGACGTCTGAGGAGCAGAACGGAGTCCCTGGCGGGCGGTATGCTGCGTAGATCCTTAGTTCCTCGCCCGCTGCCTCCATTTTTATACCGATAGAGCGCATTGTTTGGTAATCCGGTAATTCCAGCTCTTGATGGACGATGTCCCTCCTCACTAGAATCGCCGTCCCTCTATAGGCAGCCTCTTGAGAAGTGACCTCGTCCCTTCTGTATATATGATAATTCGGCAGCTTTAAATGCGTTTTTGGGTTTAATTTTGTCTCCCCCAGCAAGATGACTTGGATGTCTTGCTGTAGGGCGACTGTGCGGAGTTCATGCAGCTTCTGCTGTATTCCGTCCGGGTTCCAATAGAGGAGGCGCAGGTTACTCTCCACTATAATGCCAGGCCAGGAGGTTTGCCAGCGCCTTCATAACCGCTGTGCTTGGGTCTGTCCCTGTTCTCATGTCGGCCAGAACTTGACTGCCGACCTCGATAGCAATGCCACAAACGTTGGATGGCATCTGCTGTCTCGAAGCCAGCTAATGGTATTCTCCTATCTGAAGGCATTGGCACTGGTCTCGGGCGTTGGTCTTGATCTTGCGCTCTTTGCTTGTGGGTAGAGCGCGCTCTAAGTGTAGAGCGGGCTCTATTTTTTGATAGAGCCCTTTCTGGCCCTCTACCCACGCTCTTCTTAGGTACTCCGCTAGTAACCTGTGGCTATGAGGCTACCGATCCTGCTGGTGTCGGGGTAGACGTAATAGCCTGAGGAGGCGGCGACTTCTTTTTGCTCCTTATCCGCTTCCTATTTCTTGAGCTCTGCCGCTCTGTGGCGGCATTAGCGGGAGGCTGCAGAGTCACCCCGATGGTTATGCCCTCGCGTCTGCGGATTCCACCGTTTCCATAGGTGTTGCGGGGGGGGGGAGCTTGTTGCATACCCTTCCCTGTTACGGTAGCCCATCCGTCCTCTTGGATAGTTACCGCTCTTGGGCGACTCTGAGGGATCCTTATCGGGTCCTCTGGGAGTAGTCCCGGCAAGGTGATCTCCTGTCTCCTAGCAGTCCTCCTCATGACTGGGCAGCGGCGATCGTTTGCCGTATGGTTTTTGCCACAGTGGGCACACTTCGGTTCTTTCTCCCTACCCCGAGGGCAAAGGCTTGCAATGTGCTCCCCGGCACAGCGTACGCATTTCACTGGCCTGAAGCAGTAGAGGATGTAGAGGAGCTCGTCGGTTTTGTATAGATCCTGGAGCTGCTCCAGGCTCAGGTGGTCCAGTTGGGCAAAGTAGAGGCATCCAGGTCTGCTCCTACGTGGAGGTAGTGCCTTGACGTATTTAATTGGGAAGCCTTTTGCCCTGATAGCCTCCTCTATCGCTTTGGTATCCGTGCCCATTGGTAGTCCCCGGATGCCCATTTTAGTGGGCTTGTCCTCCTCCGGGGTATAATAGCATTACCACGACAATGATGATATCTCCTTCGAAAGCTCGACAATTTAGCGTTGGATGGTACGGAACGTGTCGGCTCTCTGCGGGGTAAATCGAACTCCTTTTCCAAACGGACGGGGATTCGGAGGATGGCCCAACTTTCTGTTGAGCTCCTGAAAATGCCTCGTCCAATCCGGAAGGCATTCAGCCACTATGGGTAGGTATCTAGCCTTCTCCTGGTCTGCAGGCTCTACCGTCACTTGCGGTCGTGGCACTGCTGGTGATGCTAAAATATGGGCGTAACTGATAGATGGCCGTTGTTCATCATCATGTGGAAGCCCGGACGGATTGGTGGTTTGCACCGGCGATGATCGGCCGGCGGATGCTGCAATGGTCGCATACGTGGTGGACCCCCAGCTGTACGACTCCTCACCTCCCTGCTCGTACTGGGCCGAGTCGTGGCTACGCCGGTCCGGTGATATTGAGCGGGGAGGTTCTGGTAGTGATGGCAACTTCGGCGGTGACTTGTGCACCCTCTTTGTTGCCACCTGATGGTGATCTTCATCTTCCGAAGATGATGTTGGTACATCGGAAGATGAGAGGTTGGAACCTATCCGTTGCCTCTTTTCGAATAAAGAGGCCTCAGTCTCCAAAGGGGTGTGGCGTTTAGCCGTTTTCTTCGCCCGCTGCAGTTGGGGCGACGGTTCCTGCCTAACCGTATGCTCAGACACGGCCGGCGTGAGCGCGACGCCCGATGCGGGTTCCTTCTGCGGCGAGACGGGCTTCCTAGTTGGGATCTGCGAAAAGGACGGCACTATTCAAGAGCGTTCCGGATTCGCTAGATCCCTAACTAGTAATGGTCGCTCCAAAATCCCTTTACGGTCCGGTGGTTTTCTAGTCCGCGGAGGGGGCGGTTCCCCCTTGTCCAACTAATCGCTAATAATCTACCTACTGTGAAGTGTTCGGACGTACTCTATGGGCCCTATCTGTGTTACCAACGACGACAGGCTGTGATGCGCGACGCGATGATAGGGGTGATGCAAGATGTTGGCTTAGGCACTGGGGCACTGCCTACCCCTTTCCTAATGATAGGGTTGGGGAAGTGTAAATGGTGGCACTAAAGAACGCGACTAGGCACTGTAAAATCACGAACGTTTTAGAACGCCTAAGAATCTACCTAGGGGCCGGTGACCTCGACGCCTCACGGAGTAAACGGACTCAACGATCGGCGGAGTATGTCGTACCGGCGGTTGTTTGCAGCCACTGCTAACTACAAACAACGCACACCTAAGAGATCCTTACAGAAATCTAAATAAGAAGGCAATATAAGTCTCAAAAGTGCCTGACCTTGTCGCCGCATCAGTGTTATATTTCGGACGCAGAGACGTAAAAATGGAGTTTTGAAGCATATCCAACTGCGGAAATTCTTCCACAACTTGCAAGTTTTCAAATTAATTTCAATATCCATTGATTCTTAAGATAGTTCATGTCTACGAGTATGACGGCTAAAAGCAGCGATGGATTTATATTATGGTCAAGAAACAATATTGTAGCATA
This sequence comes from Parnassius apollo, assembly GCA_907164705.1. Classification (NCBI taxonomy): domain Eukaryota; kingdom Metazoa; phylum Arthropoda; class Insecta; order Lepidoptera; family Papilionidae; genus Parnassius; species Parnassius apollo. Next base: position 1,777,300 of record CAJQZP010001288.1, read on the forward strand.
CGTAAATTTCCAAGAACACGCCCGCAAGAGTCGAGCGCGAGACAGTGGCGTGACATTTTATTTATACATCTGTTTATTTAATACAACGCTATTATTCCAGGTTTCCAAAAGATCCGGATATTAAAGATAAATGGGTACACTTATCCTTAACGTTTTATTATATCCTCTTTTCTCTAGTTATAAAAGCATCTATTACTAAAAGCGGCTATTACTGAGACACTTTCAGTTAATTAGTTATATCTTAGTGTAAGACTCCTGGATGATCAACGACGCTTAATAGAAAGTTATCGAAAAGTGCGTTGCGCTGCACTATGCCCAAGTGAGAGTGAGCGCGCAATTTCATTCTCTGTTTGACGCACATGTTAAGTATTGGACCATGTGGCTACGCCTCCTGAGATTTAGCGTTTTTATAAAATATTCCTTAACGCAATAATTTATAGTTTAATCTTTGTTGCTAAATGACGTTTTAGCTTGTTTATATAGATGAAATTTATTAATTGATTTTATTGTAAAAACTTTTGAATATTTGCATGCTGTTGAAAACAGCTAAATAGGTTTTCTTAACACAATAACAGTATAACATCAATAAGAAAACATTTTGTACCTATTTAGTTGCAAATAAAGAATTTGAATTTGAATTTGCATGAATCCTAGAGATATGTGTAGACGAAATAGTGTAATTATTATTTGTCTATGTGTGTTAGCTGCCAACTTACGACACGCGTCCCGATATTAAAAGACAGTAGAAGGCATTTCTAGTACCTTATTATTTTGATTTCTGTGGATACCCGCTTAATGGCAGAAAAAGGTTGCCCACACAAAAAGATTTCGTATATTTATGCAAATACTTCACATGGAGTAAAACTGGTTTTACGCATTTTATCGCATTTAATTTTAATTTTTAATTCTCGAAGTAACGTGCGCTTTACAGCTCCTATGAACGTGGGGGGACTGAAGTGTTTGACGTCCTGATGTCATAGTTAAAGTAAGCTACCTTCAACTGTCAATTATTAATTTTGGTCCGATCTAGTCTCAATGAGCTTACAGTATCATGAAGTCTTGCATTCGTGGAGTAGTATACTTGTATAAATATGAGATCCTTAGCAGATGGTAGCAAGCAGCCGTTTTCTCTATTGAAATAAGTATGTTTTTTTATATCTATAGTCTTGCCAATCTCCCTTGGAAGGAATCAAATTCTTTTGCGAGTGTTTGTGGTCTACTTCAAATACAGACGTCCTGGAACGTCGGCGTAAAAAGTTTCTACAATGTTGATATATTTCTTGTTCTTTTACCGAGTTAAAAAGAAGAGGTAGTCAATTCGACTGTACGTTTTTTTATATGTGTTACCTCTGATTTTTTTTTCTGGTTAAACCGATTTTGATGATTTTTATTTTATTTGAAAGCTGGTTTTTTTCGAGTAGTCCAATATAAATTTGATCAAGATCTGACTGGTAGTCTTTGAGTTATCCTTAAATAATGCGTATTTAATGGACTTTGAATTCACTGATTCGGTCGTATTAAAGTTGGTTGTACAAAATATTTAATTTTACCACTTGTTTCCAAACAAGTACCATATGAAATTACTTTATGTTTTATCATTTCTTATGCTACTTTTATGATTATTTATTGGGCTCCTAATATTATATAAATACGATTTATAGACTGTCCGTCATAAATTTATTTTGGTTTTTTAAGGGAAATAGTTTTAATAGCAATATGAATTCAAAGATGTAAAAAGAAGCACGTGCATGTCTGATAGCTATAGCTGACACGCACTGGGGTAGCACGATGGACATTTCTTTGCTCTACAACTCTCTGAGAAATAAGGGGTGGCCTGTACTCCGAAACAGAAACAGAAACAGAAACTTTTTTATTCAATGTTGATTATAACAATACTTATTGAAAGTCACTTTTTTCATTTACCACTGGTTCGCAAAAAAGAACCTCTGTCCTGGGAAGAACCAGCAAGAAACCCAGCGGGACTATTTTTTCTTCCAATAATAGCTTACAATAATGTTTACAATAAACAACACAAGACAAATTAGAAATAGCTTGGTAGCGATCACTCTTCCCAGGGGTTATTATCATACATAAATTCCTTAATATTATAATAACCCTTTTTATACAAACTTAGTTTAATAACATTTTTGAACTTCGTGTATGACAAATTTTGTATATTTTCTGGAAATTTGTTGTAAAAACATAATACATCGCCCCGAGAATGAATTACTGACTCGGTGGAGTCGAGTAACTGGTACTACTAGCTTGTGTCTGTTCCTAGTATTTACAGAATGAATATCAATTATTTTCGCAAAACTACTTTTATTTTTGTGTACGTACATTACATTTTCATAAATTTATTGAGAGGCCAGAGTTAAGATATTAATTTCCTTAAATTTTCGTCTCAGTGACCTTTTGGTTTTAAATTATATATTGCTCTAATGGCCCTCTTCTGCAAAATAAATATAATTTCAGTGTCAGTCGCGTGTCCCCATAGCAAAATACCATACGACATAATGCTATGGAAATAACTAAAGTAAACTATTCTTGCTGGTTCAACACTGGTAAGAATTCTAATCTTTTTTTACAGCATATGCTGCAGAACTAAGTCTGCTAGCTAGTTTTGATATATGGGGGGAGCCATTGAAGCTTTGCGTCCAGTGTGATTCCAAGAAAAATGGTGGTATCAACAAGACTCAGTTGTCCTCCCATTTAAAATTACATTAGTATTGACGTGTTTAACATTAGGAGTTACGAATTTCATACATTTAGTTTTAGTTCCATTCAAATGCAAATTATTAACATTAAACCAATTGACTAACTTAGATAAAGCATTATTTACTTCTCTGAAGTGATACCTCACTAAAGAAGCCTTGCGTGTGAAAAAAGACATCATACGTTTTTTCATTCCAATTGGCATTTTACTCACCACTCACGTAACATTAACGTTAAATAAAATCAAAAAAAATATTTGACTTAATGTGAGTGAAACGAGTGATTTAAACAATTCGACAGTACAGCCCTAACCCTCCGATTCGCGTTAGAGGTGTGCAATATAAAAGCTTTGTTCCCACAACCTCCGTGATGTTATGATATAATAGTTTAATGATGTGTAGTGGTGGCCTAAGAGAACACATAACTTTTCGTCCCGTGGGTGTCTTTTAAGCTATTGCGTAGCGGACCAAAAATTCATATTCAAAAACTGAAGGTAGCCGGGCTAACAATGACATTGGGACGTCAAACATCTCAGTCCCCCCGGTGACCATGGTTGCTGTAAAGCACCCGAAACGTCGGAATTAAAAATAAGTAAAATAACCGAGATAGAATCCGTAAATTTAGTTTTATTCAATATTGGGTAGCTTTTATCGCGGTCTTTGAGCGCGGCGACTGAATCAAGAAATTCCGTAACGAAAATAAACCTAAGACCCCAAAACCTAACACCGTCTAACATCGTTTCAGTTCGGCAGACTTCTGCAGGCAGGTGTTTGTGAGCGTGCGAATAAACGTATGCGTGTAGACTAGTTGCATGTATTGTAAGATAATAAAAATATTTTAAACAATAATATAGTTTATTACAAGGAGCATATTCTTTTGATTTATATGAGTCGTCATCATGTTAGCAACTTTCGTGAATTTAGAGTATTTAATAAACACAGACTTTATAGAAAATTATCGTTTGTCGGAAGAACTCGTTAATTACCATAAACATATAGTTTTAATGATAAAAAATCCTGAATAACCTACATGTATTGTAAGATAATAAAAATATTTTAAATAATATTAACTTTTTTTTATACGTGGTAGAGCCATGCTGCAGTTATATTAGTAGTATAGTTGTAGCACGAATGGGTCGGCTCGACCGGGGAAGGACCACGCTCTCATAGAATACCAGCGTAAAATAGTAGCTTAATGCTGCTGTATTTCGTATGGTGAGTGTAGAGAACCGGAGACCCTTTTTACTGGAAACGAGGCATTCCATCTTAGTCCTCACGGGTGACAACGCATCTGCATTTTGATTCGTAGAGGATAGATGTAGATGCCTATGGGCCACAGCAACCACTTACCATCAGGTGGACTGTGTGCTCGTTTGTCACCCTATCCTATAAAAAAAAACTTCTCATTTATTCAATAAAAGAAAATAAAATGTTTTTTATCGGTCACCACTCTCAAAAATTTCAACTTGAATTAGTATCAAAGAAAAAAACAAAGAAAATAAAATACTGCATAAACAAAATAAATAAATAATTATAATTGCATAAGTTGATAAAAATGCTATGCAATAGCTTTACCGCAGCAGTCCCAGAGTGCCACACGTATTTTTTTAAAGAATAAGCACACAGTCAGCCCCACATACCCACCGTAGCCCTGCTGCACAAGATTTCAGCACTTCAATATACCGTCAATGCATCCCCAACCTAAATTTTGCGAATTAAAGTGCTTTCTCATAATCCACATACCCAAGATAAAGTGACAAATTTTACCCATCTGTCTTCTGCATAATTTGCGGAAAGGTGTATGAAGTCTACGTTAATAAAGCCTTTTATAAATTGACTTGTTTGGGAGGCCGAAAGATTCGTAATTAAGACTGAAAGGGAATCAGTCTGTTGTTCTTCAATAGAGCTTTATCACTTTTCTTGAAATAAAAAAACCATCGCACTTCTGTTCCACCCCCTGGAGTAGTACCAGTATGGACGATACAATTGAAAAGTTTCTGAAAGACTTCAGGTACCGGTTTTCAACCCAATTTCAGAAACCCAGCTTTGTTATTTCATCTTCATTAATTCGCTTGAAAGCCATTCTTATCTTCCTCAGACTGACGTCCGGCATATCATCAACATGAGTCATGTGGGCGTGTGGCTCCAATGATGATGTGTATTTTTCGTACCTCTCAATCTCATCAAAAATCTTGATGAGATTGAGAGATTGTGATGTCCTGGAAATATCTTGCCACTATCGGTGCTTCGATAGTTGGCTTATTTCGGTAGACAAATTTTTGGAAAAACTTTGGGACTTGGTTCCGCGCTATTGCGCGTATGAGCTGATACGAGTATGAGCTGTATTGAAATTACGTAAGTCTCGTCGCATGCATTTGGAAATATGTCTGTTGAGTTGCCTGTATGCTGTCATTCTACTGAACACTGCTTTTCATAGCCATGAGATTTAGAATGTGATTAGATAAATTAAGGTTTTTCTGCAACGACTCTTGCAAAGCTTAGCTCCGACCGCATGGGAAGTTTCCATGAACTTGTCATTTACTTGTATTAACTTGCACTTCGAGCAGAAAGTTTTAGGGACAGAGTATGAGCGGGAATTCATTAGACGTCTCAGTTCAAGTTGTCGGAATCAGTTTAAAGCCGTAACAATTTGTCAGTTGGGTCTTATAAATTAAAAAAAAATTAAAAACTTTTAGTAAAACCAAATGTGCATGCCTTAATCGCTCATGTTATACTTCAATTTTAAAATGTATTTTAAACACACACTAGTTTTCACAACTAACCTTATTACAATAACTTCTAGTTTTCCGATAATTAAATGTCTAACTTCAATAAAAAAAGTTTGTGAAATCCAAAAGTGAACGAGTCATAATGCTCATATTATGATCGTGAAAAAATGAAGAAAAAAATTCTCAATCAATAATAGAAAATATATTTTTTTAATTTTACTATGTTATTATCATTGAGATATTTTTATAAATTATTGTTAATTGAAAAAACTTTTAACAGAATTATCTTAAAACGATCAGAAATCAACTTTAATATTTCTTTATTTTTAGATATTTGTACTCCGACGTTATCGTAAAAAACTAGTCTTTTTACCTGATTTATATTTTTGCTCATTTACTTTATTTCATTTTCAAAAAGTTTTTCGTGTAGTCATAACCAGTATTTTAATTGAGTATACAACAAAGTACACCTAGAGGTCACTTTATTCAGTCCGGAGGTAAGATATCATCATAACAAACAAAACGAAACCAAACTCGGTACACCTAGTTTTACTCTTCGAGGAGTTCCAGTAGCAGATACCGAAGTACACCTTCAGGTCACTCCATAAAGTCCAAGATATATAGGTATATTTATGTATAAATTCTACGAACTTTTTGCGAAATAATATATTGTAATAAAAATCTGGGATTATAGAATAATAATAATAACTTATCTTGGTCCAGTATGTATCAAATTGGGTTTTTGGGATATTTTGTTTTTCTACAGCGATCGATATTTTTCATCAAGAGCCTCAGTAAACAAACGATGCGGTAACCCATTCACGACGGCGGCCGAGCTCGGAGTGAGTCAAAGTGTCAAGTGTAATCTGCATTCAGTAAAATATGCTGTTACTAGGCTGCTCAAGACACCGGAAATTGCGGAATTTCTCAGCCGAAAAAAATTAATTGTAACTAAAAAAAATAAACAGTCAATTACATTCCGTGACTTCCCACATGATAAATGAAGAGATTAAAAAATATATGGATAATTTTTTATAGAAGCGGGGGCAAATGAGCATGCGGCTCACCTGATGGTAAGTGAATACCGACGCTCATGAACAACCGCAACACCAGAGGAATAGCAGTTGCGTAGCTGGCCTTTTAGAAAGGAGTAAGTTCTTTTTTAAAAGGTAAGTCGTATCGGTCCCGAAAAATCACCGGTGGTAAACAATTCTACTGAGAAATTTCACGAGGAAGAAAACTCCTAGTATAACGCACATTGGTGGACCGTCAAGCGTCCAGATGGTGAGGATGGTATCGTGAATTTTGACCAAATGTGCGTTCGTGAAATTAGGCGGCTGGAACTAATACGAACAATTCCTCAGAACACTCCCCGTGGGAGATACGATAGAAGATGCAAAGGGATGCAACTTCCCTATGCAGTGTCAGTAAATCGAGCCGATCAGAAAGAACTCGGTCGTCGACGATTCGAATCGATCTGCGCTGGATGCGGTCAAGTGGAAGGAGCTGGCACTGGGGTGCCCGTGCTCAGAGATGAGAACAGTAATCCATATGAGGCCGAATTTGCGCTTTGTAAAGTTGCAAGCGATGTGCCGGCATGAAATAGAGTCTCGCTCTGCTTAGCACGCCAAGCTTTTTAGAGGCCAATTTGGCCTTCCCCTCCAAGTGACCACGAAAGTGCACAGTATAGATACGTCGACGCCGAGTATTCTGATGCTATCTGAGGCAACAAGGGGAGTGCTTTCAAACTGAGGTGATACCATAAAGGAGTTCTTTTCAGCGGTTAATGCGCAAGCTTGAGTCTTGTGGGGAGTGAATTGGACTAGATTTAGTAGCCCCCAATCCAAGACTTTGTTAAGTAAAGACTAGACTTCAGACACAAGTTTGTCTCGGTACTTGCCGACATTTTCCGAGAAATATTGTTACGGCCGGTGTATAAGGCATCACTAGTGATGTCGTCTGTATAGCAATGATTTGAGTTTGCAACATATCATTGATATGTAGAAGAAACAGCGTTGGTGATAACACGCAGCCTTGTGGAACACCAGTGTTAATAGGTTTGTAATCAGAGTATACACCATCTACTAAGACCTTGATGCTCCAATTAGCAAGAAAACTGGTGATCCAACCGAAATGTTTCACGGGAATCCCATAGGAAGGGATCTTCGAAAGAAGCGCTTTGTGCCAGACCCTATCGAAGGCCTTCGCTATGTCTAAACTAACTAAAAAAAAAAAAAACTTGGGAGTAGGAGTACCGGAAAAGATGCGTTAAAACTGGTTCCAACTCCGGAGCACAAATTTTCAGCACATTGGGAGCGACTCCATCAAGCCTACTTAACTTTCGGCGTCCATTTTTTTTTTCATTTCATTCACTTCATTTCTCCGGGCAAGTGAGTCGTCCTCTCCATGCAGAGATTGAAGAGATGACTGACAGAAGTTCCCTTGGGCAGCCTTGGCGAGAGACTAGAATCACTCCTGCTAATAGCGTGATGCTATTTTACAAGAGCAACCAAACTATGGCTGGGATCTGCCTCCGATGGTAACCACAGAGGACGGAGTACAAGGTTCCAACCCTGAAGTACTACATCAGCGACTGAATCAGCAACAACGCTGTGATTATCCGGCAAGAAGTAAACCCGCGCCCAAGGGTAGGATGCAAAAAAGATCACATTCTATCCCTATTGTCTGAGCTATAGTGCCGAACACGGCGCCAGACTATACAATGCAACTGTGACGTTAATATGATTGGCACCACACCCCGGACAAGAGAATGGTCTGACGTGTCTAGGGGGGCATCAACGAAAACCTGTTATCCATCCGGATCAGAGGTCCGCAGAAGGTTCACAGTGAAGGTGTATGATCTTCCACATCTGGAATCCGCGTGGGCTACGTTACCAGTTGTGTGAGACCATATGCCATGGCAAAGTTTCAAACAGATCTCCCCGCATGATCGATTAAACGTGAGCCGAGCTAATCGGCATGGTGAGCATTAAAAGTGCCAAGGATTGAGATCTCTGCGGATAAGATCTGCTCTATCACGGAATCTGTAGCCATTTGGACGTAGTCGAAGAATCGATCTGTTTCAGTATTACCGCTATGAGATCTATCACGTGGTAGGGACTGTTAATTACTTCCTACGATAGCTCAGACTTCCAGGTGGAGACTGTTCGCACCAGTAGATGCGGGTATGGTCGTTGCTGTCTACGTGCAGCCATAGGATGTGCGTCAGATGTCCTCTCTGCCGTATTCGCAAACTCCAGCCCGGGACACAAGGGAATGTTCTAATTTGTACCCCGGGTAGGAGAGATAAAAGGTATCAGCTGGAGAGAACACCTAAATCTCTGTTAAAAAGAGCAAGGCCAGTTTCGCCGTCTATAGATGGTATAGGTTCCCAAGCAGGTGGTAGTACCCAGCCCCCTTCTCTATTAAACGCAGCAGTTTAAGCTTCGTTAATATAAACGTGTTTAGCTCCAGCTTCCGTGCCCTTATAAGAATTTCATTCAATCATTTGTTGTCATTAAAGTTTGCCAAAGGCCCACTGATTAACATAGATCTTACCTAGATTCATAAATTGTACAGGAATGTGGACCATCGCAATTTTTTAACATTTTTAATTGTTATCAGGGAGATGCTGCTGTCCTTCTTCCTGCTTTACTTCCCTCTTAAACTTCTTATGAAACCTACGTGATGATATGGGTTAGTAGATATTCTTATGCTGCCATTACGTTGTAGCAAGAAAAAATACACTTTATATACAACTATAATGATGTAACTCGATTTAAAACAATTTTCGATTCATCAAGTCGGGCTATTGCATGATTCAAACTAAATCGTGAGGTCCAATTTATTTAACAAGTTCACAGCTAGAGTCAACGAGTTGACGAATTAGTTTGATTAACTTGAGTTAAATAACTCGACTAGTTCAACTAATAACATAAGTTTATATTAAGATATGTGTCGTAGACTACTTACGCAGGAAGCAAAAGACCTTGTTGGAGGTGAAATACGATGACCTACAAAACAAACTAAAAACACACCACTTTCGGGATAGATATAAATAATCAGGGGGTAGTATAAGTAGAATGTAAAATCTTGAATGTTCCTATCATAGGTAGGAAGCTCAATACGCGGCACCTTAATAGGGTTTGTACAGTTTGTGTGGCCATGATCAGAACTACTGGAGGAAGTCTTCTCCAATGTAATTAAAGCGTCCTTAATTATACAGTGCAAATCGTCAAACGAGGTTATGGATTGGTAATTTACTTCATAATTTTCATCGAGTTCTATGTGTAATAAATTAATATATGATATTTATGTCTCACATCATCTATAATTCGCGCTCGAGCCAAGAAAGTATTCCGAACCGTGGCTTTATCAATATTTGCGATTAATTCAAACAACGATTGTATGCGAGAATATGGCTCTGATCCTTTGCCTTCCTTTAATCTAATTTAACTTTCTAATTGTTTTTTCTGATTCTGACATTATTGGTTTATGTGATTTAGACATCACGACCTATAAACGTATTTATCATGAAACAATAAAGCAATGCAATTAATCAAATACGGAACCCAAAAGCGATTATAGCAATAATACGAGTGCGAATGCGTAACGACAATACGGAACCCAAAAGCGATTATAGCAATACTACTCGTGTGAATGCGTAATGACAATACAATATTTTTTTTAATTTTAATCAATAAAAATTAACAAACCAAAAAAATATAAATAATTATTGCAACAGTAAGTAGAGGTTACAGAATAAAACTCCGTAAAATGAACAGAGGCGTGATTCAAGTGCGGCGACTTTATAATTAATAATAGGTAATTGCAATTAAATATTTCCTATTCTTCTACTATAAAAATTTGTGCGATTAGCGACAAATAGCAGTTTGTTTAAAACTAATTAATAAATAATGTGGTTATATACAGTACTTAACATAACGTATAACGCCGGGTTAGAAAGTAATAAACTCTCGTTCAGGCCACGTCGGACAATACGGGCGACTCTTACCTGTCCCATTCAGGCCATATCAGGCAAAGCTGTCCGACAGTCGGACGTATATTTGAACGTCTAGTTCTCCGCATCGTACAACCAAACTAGGCGTTTTACCATTGTATTAGACCCGCGTGGCCCCCTAGTCTAACGCCATCACGTCAATACTCAAAAATTGAAGTTTTTGTGGAAATAATCATACAGGAATTATTGATTGATGACAAAACAGGAAAAGAAAATGAGATGTATGCAAGTTTATTAAATAAATTAGACAGTTGTTTTATAAAATTTTTTATATAAAATAGCACAAATTCATATTATTATATACATATTTTGAGATCTTACATATTTTCTTCAAATGTATGTTATTAAAGTATTTATTATATAGGTTTATGTGATACATTAAAACATTCTAAGCAAGAAAATGGTTTGCTAGGGCAATCATCACAGAATGTTTTTCCCTTTATTTTTTGCTTCAATTCTTCCGAAGACCGTTACTTTTTCTTTGTAGCAGTTTGTACACGCTCTTACGCCTTCACGCCTTCTCTTTCATTCTTTCGGTAGATTTCTTGGTTTGACAGTGTTCAGTGCTTCTGTGAAACAAAATTGTTTCACAATTTCTTGTCTAAACTCCACCATAGAAATTTTCTTATTTGTTACTTTTCGGTATAGAATCAAAGCATTTACTGAAATCGAGCTGAACCGAACGAAAATGAGCAGTAGATTTCCGGCTAGTTTTTATATACCACTTCAATCTTTTCCTTAAAGTTGAAGAATATGCAGGTAGTTGATCTGCTAAATCCAGCGTATCTTTAACTTTATTACAATCCGCAACAATCCTGGGCTTTGATGTAGTTTTTCCGCGTTAGGTAATATTTTGAAACTGCACAGAGTGTTTCGTAAAAAGCACATATAGATCGCGTTTGTCCTTCCATTTCATAAAAGTAACACCATCTGCCGGGCTAGCATGAGCGGGGGACAAAAATTTTATCCCCCGATTATATCCACTGACAAGAGATAAAATTATCTTATCCCTATGCTAGAGCACGGCAACAGGGGAAAGGAGAAGTATATCCCCGTTTGACATAACGAGTAGACATAACCCCGTCCGTAGCATTGGACCAATGATGAAAGAGAAAAATTATGACATTTGAAAGTGACAATTTTAACCTAGTTTGTTGGACGTGGATTTAAGTTTAATTTTTAGCATAATAATACGAAAAAGATATCTCGAGCCTACTGGAGCATCATTTTCGCATCAGAATGTGAAAAACAAAACAGAAAATTAAATCGGCGATTGATACGTGATCAGAGTAATTCATTCGAATTCCCCGACAAGGAATTTACGCGCTTGTTTCGGATGCACAAAGATTGCGCTATGTATTTGTGTGAAGAACTCCGCGAGGCTGTAAAACCTATTAATTCTGGGAATGGACTACCAGTACATATAAAAGTAAGCATCGATTACAACATATCTTATCATTATCTTGTGCAAACATATCGTATACATACAATACTTTTGGCTAACTTTACTTAATATTTTTTTAGGTACTCACATCTATCAGAGTATTGGTAGATGGTAGTTACCAGAGAGGTACGGGTCAAGACCATGGAATGGCTGTTGCTCAAACAACAGTCAGTAAATACCTGACCCAAGTAACTGGGGCTATTGTTAGAATGTAAGCGACAATGTACTTTAATTAGCCTCTTATGTAGGTAAATTACCTATTCTACCTACCTATTCTAGGTTTCAATGAGTAAACTTCTTGCATTTCATTTTTAGACTAATGCCTAAATGGATATCATTTCCGGGCGTAGGACAAACAAGGCAAAATGTGGCTAGAGGATTCCTAGCAAAACATGGCCTGCCAGATATTCTTGGGGCTATTGACTGCACTCATGTCGATATTTTTCCTCCACCATTCCCGAATGGGGTTCAGTACATGAACAGAAAAGGGCGATCTACAATAAATGTTCAACTGGTAAGGTACAAGTTCTAGTTTTTTAAAAATCATAATATTCAATTTTTTTTAAATAAACAGTATTAGTTATATTCAAGACTAATTTTTCCTAGGAAAAGGTAAGACAAAAGACTATTTTCATAACTTTTTTGTCCCAGTGATAGATCCTGCAACCTTTCAGATTGCAGTCCACCTTTGCGCTACTGAGACTATGATTAAATGTTACAGGTTGTGGATGTTGAGTGCCGAATCATTAACATAAATGCACGGTATCCAGGGCGAGTCCACGATCAGTTCATATTTAACAACTCAAAGGTTAAATTAGAAATGAAACGTCTGTATGATAATAAAATTGGTCAATACTATCTTTTAGGTATAATGTTTTAAATTAAATTTTCAAACTTATAGTTCAAAATTTTAAATTAAGAAATATGTTAACTTTTAGCAAACCTTGTAAAATATCTAAAAGGCTAATCTGCATAATATTAGGAATTAAAAAAACACAAGATACATAATCATAATTTTTTTATTGTTTGTATTTTTGTTCTTCATGTACAATTATTAAAATTTAAATTTTTGTGAAAATCTGAAAAGAGAATTACAAGCATGAATTAATACCTATATTATAAAATACAGCATTAAAAGAAACAAATATTTTACAGGGGACTCGGGCTATGCATTAGAGCCTTGGCTGATGACTCCAGATTTGGAAGCTGCACCAAATAGTTCTGCAGCAAAATACACACAATGGCATTGCCAAGTGAGAAACTGTGTAGAAAGGGCAAATGGGTACCTCAAAGGCACATTCCGAAGCTTGGGAATTGACAGGGTACTCCACTACAGTCCGGAGAAAGCTCACAACTAATATATGCTTGTGCAACACTATACAATATCATGCTACATTATAGGTTGATTTGTAAATAGATTACATTATACACATAATTATTATTGGAATGTTTGTTTACTTTTGATAAACTTTATAAATTTAATTTTTATATTGCAGAATTCCAATGGAACAACCAACGGTCAACTCAGATGTAACAAGTGAACAAAGGACTCCTCTCACGACATCTGTGGATCAAACCGGGCTGTTGACAATTGCCCGGCAAAAAAAGAGAAAGATTAATAAATACATACTTTAGCTAAAACTTATTTGTATGATTACCTTTTCATCCTTTCAAGTTTATTTCTATGACCTAGGTGGGCATTCTGTGCACGTAACAATTGGTTTTGTTCACACAGAAGGCTATTTTGCTTTTTGAGCCTTTCATCTATACTCTGAAAGATAAGGTCAAATTTATATAGATTAGCAAAACAATATTAATCAGGAAAGGAATAATAGCATTTTTTCAATTAGTAATGAAATAAAAAAAAGAATTGTTACTTGTAAACATGCATTATTTTCTTGCTGGAGGCGATTAAAAACATCATGCGACCGTTCTTTTTTGTATTGGGCTGTAGCATAGCGGGTGGAATGGGCTGAGTGGCGGGTGGAAGGAACTGGGAGGGATGGCTGGTGGAAGGGGCTGAATGACTGGTGAAAGGGGCTAGAAGGCTGTTGGAAGGGGCTGGTGGAATATTTTCTAGCTCGTCTGTGAAAGAGGAGGGTGCTGTAGAATGTTCAAACAATTTTGAATGGGTATCATGCTCCACCACCGACACTTCAATGATTTCCTGATATAAAATTAGAAACATAAGTTTGATAACATGCTTTCAAAGACAACAAAGCACAATTTTAGAACTAAATAAGAACACACATTTGCCTGACTTATTGAAGACTCTTCAGGCCCAATACCAGTGGAGGACTCATGCCCAATAATGTTTAAAACCTTTGTGCCCATTTCAGACACAGTCGGGACCGTTGCTACATTGCCCGTAGTGCTGCGTCCACGAGCTGCCGCCGCGTTCTCGATACGCGCACCCTTTTTTTAAATCTTTCCAAGTCTGCAATTAAAAGAATATTCAAATACTAATTTAATTTAAACCTGAAAATGTAATATTTTATGGACTTACCTGCTTCCACTGTTACGCTCTATCTGGCCCATACTCTTTTAGTATGTCCCTAAGAATTTGCCACTCGGATTCAGCCCTTTTAGCTCCTAAGGGCCCTGTGAACTCACCGGTGGCAAGATGGTTGTGAGTCGACATAAAGTCCACCAACACATTTAATTGCTTTTTGTTACTTCTGGTTCTGAATGAAAAAAAAGAATTGTGAAATAATTGGCGATAAATATAGACGAACAAGTAATAAAATAGTACCAATTATTTGTAAACAAAAAAGATTTGTAGAGACAATTAGTTAAGTTTACTTTTCGTTTTCATAAAACAATAGTTATTTTAATACATTTAATGTGATAGTACTTACTTTTTTGGCGCTCATTTTAATATATCAACCTCTCAGTATTAATTTTATTTATATACCGAAAACGAAAACTTGTGACGAAAAGAAAAGAAAATTTATAATTGTCTGTAATTGTCAAAACCACGAGCACAGATAAAAAATAATGACTTAGTTGATTAGAGTAAACATCACGGGGAGAGGATAAAATTTTTATCCCTCGTTCAGTTTTATCCACCCTGCGAGCATGAGCCTACTGTGGATATAATATTCACAGTAGATAAAATAGGAGATAAACGTATCCCCGCAATTATTGCCATTATAAGAAATTTACCGAATACATCAGAATTGATGTCTACTGTAAGTCACGAAGTCATTATTTTTTATCTTTGCTCGTGATTTTGACAGTTTAAAGTGTGTTAAGTGTTTTTCAAACAAATATACTAACAAATAGAATAACATTTTCTGTTCTTTAAACCAATTTATTTACCTTAAAATGAGTGCCAAAAAGTAAGTATGTATTATCACACAAAATGTTGTAAAGTAACTATTGTATTATAAAAGCGACATGTAAACTTAACTTATTTTCTCTACAAGTCTCTATCTTTACAAATAATCGATACTATTTAAGGAAAAAATAGTTTTTTCATAAGGCAGTACTTCTGATCCGACCTGATCTAATTCGACCCGTACCAGAGCCGACGTAACAAGTGAACAAAGTACATTATCGCTTACATTCTAACAATAGCCCCAGTTACTTGGGTCAGGTATTTACTGACTGTTGTTTGAGCAACAGCCATTCCATGGTCTTGTCCCCTATTGTATGATCTGATTAGATCGGTAGCCGAGTCAATGGGTGACCTGTTATTCTGCATTTATAGTCAATTATTTATTGTTCGGATACAGTCAATACATATTTGACCTTATTTTTCCGAGTATAGACGAAAGGCTGAATGAGCATAATAATCTTTTGTGCAAGCACGATCAATTACTTCGTACACAGAATGCCACTTAATATAGAATATATAAGCTCAAAAGGATGAAAAGGTAATCATACAAATAAATATTAGTTGAAGTATGTATTTATTAATCTTCTATTTTTGTTGAGTAATTGTCAACATCCGGGTTTGCTCCAAAGATGTGATGAGTTACTATTGGTAGTTCCATTCGAATTTTGCAATTTACAAAATAAGTTAATGATTAGTAAACAAGCATTCCAATAGTAATTATGTTTGTGAGGATATACTCAAATATAATATACACATTATTTACAAAAAAAAACTTTGATGTTCTATGATATTGTAGTGATGCATAAGCATAATATTTTAGTTGTTAAGCTTTCTCTAGACTGTGGTGGAGTTACTATGTCAATGTCCAGGCTTCGGAATGTGCCTTTGAGATACCCATTTGTTCTTTCCACACAGTTTCTCACTTAGCAATGCCAGTTGGTAGGTATATTTTTCTGCAGAACTATTTGACAGATTTCAAATGTGGAGTCATCAGCCATAGTTCTGATGTTAAGCCCGAGCCCCTGTAAAATATTTGTTTCTGTTAATCTCATTAATGCCTTATTATAATATTGGTGTCAATTAATGGTTGCTTATTGTCATTTCAGATTTTCACAAAGTATAGTACCTACTAATAAAGATATGATGAAGCATGAAGAATGAAAATTTTATGATTTCAAATAAAACAAAGAATAATTTAATGATCATGAGTCTTTTGTTATTTTTATTCCTAATATTATGTATATTATATATATATATGCCTTTAAAATGTTTAACAAGCTTTGCTAAATAATTAAAATATTTCTTAATTTAAAACTTTGTAACTTTACTAAGTTTGATAACTTTAATTTAAAACATTATACCTAAAATGTAGTATAGACTGATTCTAATATCATACAGATATTTCATTTCTTATTTAACTTTGGAGTTGTTAAATATGACCTGATCATGGACTCGCATTCGCTTGGATATTGTTTATTTATGTTAATAATGCAGCACTCAACATCCACAACCTATCTTATTATATCACGGCAATTAAGACTCAATACCTCAATGGTTAAGGGGTGACTTGATGTTGACAATCTTTAACCGGGACAACAAAAATCTCATGGGACCCTGTAAGACTATTGTGGCACATAAGCATTATGGTTATTTTTGGGGGAAAGGGGAATATAAGATGAAAATAATACTTCTATTCTTTATTAAGAAAAAACTTTATTATTAGGTTTTTAAAAAACTCTATAACTTGTTTGCTATTACCAGTTGAACAATTATTGTAGATCGCCCTTTTATTGTACTAAACCCCTGTCTAGAATGGTAGGTGAAATATATCGTATAGGTACTAAACCCCAGTCTGGGATGGTAGGTATAGATATGGTGAAATATATCAACATGGGTGCAGTCAATAGCCCTTAGAATATCTGGCAGACCATGCTCTGCTAGATATCCTCCAGCTACATTTTGCCTTGCTTGTTATACACCCGGAAACGATTTTCACTTCAGTATTAATCAAAAATAAAGTGAAAGAAGTACATGCGCTGAATCTTGTATTTACCTAAACAAGAGGCTAAAGTATATTGGTCCCCACATTCTAATGATGGCCCCAATAACTTAGGTCAAGTATTTGCTGATCATTTGTTGTTTGAACAACAGCCATTCCATGGCCTTGACTCGTACCTCTCTGGTAACTACCATCTGCTAAAAGACTGAAAGATATAAACTACCTACCTAGAAAAAAATATTATGATAAGTTAGGCACATGTATTGATTGCAAATATACGATGTTTTGCACAAGGTGGTTGTAATAGATGCTTACTTTAATATGCATTGGTCCATCCACAGCATTAATAGGCTTTAAAGCCTCATAGACTTCTTTACACAAATAAAAAACACAATCTTTGAGCATCCGAAACCGGCGTAAAAATTCGTTGTCGGGGAATTCCAATAGATAATGTATTCTGATCACGTATCGATCGCCGATGTAATTTTCTTTCTTGTTTTTCAATTTCTGATACGAAAATGTAGTTGCAATAAGCTCGAGACGTCTTTTTTGCATTAAAATGGTTTGAAGATAAACTTAAACCCACGTCCACGAAAGAGGATAAAATTGTCCCTTTCAAATGTCAAAAAGGGATAATTTTTTCTCTTTCCTCTGGCCCCATGTAACGGACGGAGAGCTATAAGTCTACTCGTTATGTCAAACGGGGATATACTATAGGGATATGATCATTTTGTCTCATGTCAGTGGATATAATCGGGGGATATAATTTTTGTCTCCTGCCCATGCTCGCAGGGTGGATAAAATTGAGCAAGGGATAAAAATTTTATCCTCTCCCCGGGGATATATTGTCCCCCGCTCATGCTAGCCCGGCAGAGCTTTCCGCAGCAGAATATTGTCCCCTCTTGAGTTTGGCGCATATTACATCTTTCGGAAGCAGTTTCCTATTTTTCGAATCGTATCTACCGTATGTGTCTCGTTTTCCATTAATTTTCGTGCTAAATCCTCATTAGTGTACCAATTATCAGTACAGAGCGTTTGTCCTTTGTTCAACAAATCACAACATAAAGCCATAACAACATAAGTATTCTGTTCATTGTTTTTGCCTGCATAAATGCTTATTTTATATTTGTACCCCGGAAACGTGCACAGCTTAAACTCTTTTACGCCATATTTATAGTTTATTATAATGGCAAAAAATAATTCGAAAAGGAACCATGCTATCGTCAAAACAAATATCTTCAGCGGGAGTGTAATTATTCTTACAAGATTCATTTTGGGTATCCAACAAGTCGCGTACTCGATGCAGACTTTGTTTTGATCGTCTTTGACAGAAAAATGTAGCATTTGCAAAATTAATTCGAAATGATTCCGGGATTTGACCATTTTTGGAAATTAATGGCTAGTAATATTGTCTTTTGACCAATAATCGGCAAGTTTAGGAAGTTTCACTAAACCCGTAAATAACGTCAAGCCATAAAACTTTTTAATTTCAATAGGTAATAGTTAATAAAGTTTTAGATTAAAAAGATCTAAATATAGTTTGACTTTATAATAGCCAAATATTTAATATTTATTAGATTATAATTAACCTTATCCGTCTTGAAGGACCAATAAGATTGGTGGGAACGTCTATGGGTCTCTATTAATTAAACTAAAATAAATTAAATGAGGGATTTGAAACACAGATTTTGTAAGAATCTGCAACTCAAGATAATACCAGAAATGGTATACGGGGATGACCAAGAAAACCTGGTCTATACGTAAGGTGTGGCTCACGAGGTGCCCACGTGGTAGGGACTGTTAATTACTTCCTACGATAGCTCAGGCTTCCAGGTGGAGACTGTTTCAAGTTAAGTAGATAAATTCGAAGGACGAGCGGGTAATTGTTCATGTTCATAAGACCAAATAAGCACACCTGCGCTCTTTGGATGCGGGTCGGTGTAGCATACCATACGGTGACATTACTTTAACAGTTGTGATTCGGTGATATATATATATATATATTCAGCTAAACGAGATGAGATTACTCTATTAATACCCCAAAATAATAATAAAATGGCGTAGAGAAATGACGATTCTATCGCCCGCTGAAGTAACGGTTATGTGACAAAACTGCTATGTCAGCGCACTCAGACAGCACCTCGCCAAGAGGTGTTAGTGCCGTGCCTCGCCAAAAATTGAAGGTGCAAAGGCTCGTTTGTGCACATGGTCTCACCATGAAACGGCGCCGAGTCTGGGCGTCACCCGTTAAATGACGCCCATTGAATGGAACCAACGGTATCACAGAGTTTTGCTGGCGACAGTTCTAAAGGTTTTCCTTGTTTAAACACGTGCACGGCGTGTTCTTCGACGACGAAAGCGTAAACATGCAACTAGCGTTTCGTGACGAAAAATGACGCGTGCGCGTGTGCCAGTTGAAACGTTACTACGTCGATGGGGTTTTACCCACAAGGTCATGATTGCAATTTCCGAGGCAAAACAGATCATTTAAGATAATCAATCAATCAAGGCAGGAAGCGACCCTTAGCACATCCAAATCTTAATTAAAAATAAGCTTTAATAGAGGTTTGCTAGTGCTTATTCGATATTACGCTTATGCGATATATATAAAAATATATATAATATTTTAATAATTACAACATAGATCAAATCAAAAAAATGATAGTTTTTGCTTATATGTATGATATAACTACGTTGTCTACATTGATTCTAGTGGGGATGTCTCTGTTACTCATTCTATCACGAAGAGAATAATAATTAAAGCATAGCTCCCTGCAAAGCTCGTTGAGTGACGTCAGCTTCCTTGTACTGGCAATAACGAAAGACTACGTCTCTGTTACTTATGATATTATTTTCAAAGAGAAAGAAAAGAAGAGATAGAAAAAGAAATAGAGGATAAAAATAAGATTATATTACAGTTGAGTAACATAATGTGAATAGTAATTATGAGTACACATTTTGTCAGTTTTATAATCACTTCAGTCAAAAAGATATTTAAGTATATTTCCAATAAATGATCTGCTCCGGTTAACTTTATTACAAACTTTCTTAGCATTTCCCCAATAAGCCTAATTTCTCTATTAAAATTAACATTTTCGAGTTTAATTTCTAGCCGGCTTTCTGAGATGCAAGCGATATTTCTCCGAGATGTCAATTTAAACGTGTCTGAGGTATAATCGTTATTTTATTTGCGTTAATTTTGAGTATTCCACCTTTTAATTCATATCTGGTTCAATAATTTTAAATTTATAATCATGTTATGTTATTTTTTTAATGTATACTCTGATAATGTTTAAGTCAATGAACCACTGTTAGGTGTAATTAAGTGATAATTGCAATATATTTGCAAATAAAACATGTGTAGAAAAGTAAAAAGAGAGAGCAGAGTTTCGAACCTTCCATGAACTCATGTTTTCTATGCTTGGTATGCTCCGTAAACAAATCAGGAGTGTTCCCATATAGTTGACGCTATTGAAAGGCACCGACGAAAGTCTCTCCTTTTGAATAAAACTATTATTTACGGATTTTATCGCCTTTAATTACTTTAATTTATTTTTATTATTATCCCGACGTTTCGGGTGCTTTACAGCACCCATGGTCACGGAGGGGACCGAGATGTTTGACGTCCCAATGTCATAGTTAGTTCGGCTACCTTCAGTTTTTTTAATATTAATTTTTGGTTCGATTTACGCAAAACGAGCTTATAGTATCATGAAGTCTTGCAGTGGTATGCTTGGGTTTGAGTTTAATTTTGTTAATTATAGGATCCCAAGCAGATGGTAGCACCCAACCATCTTCTCTATTGAAATTTGGATGTTTTTTAATTTCAATAGCCTCGCGTATCATCCTTGGTAGGAATCGGTGTTCTTTTGCGAGAATTTGTGGTTTATCAAATCTAATGTAATGGTGGGGACGATCTTGAACATGTTCGCAGACTGCAGACTTCCCGGAGCGTCGGTGCTTCACATCAGCTACATGTTCCTTCACGCGGGTTTTTATAGATCTCTTTGTTTGACCTATGTAAGAGAGACCACACTCACAATCTAGCTTGTACACACCTGCATCTTATAAAGGAATATTACATTTGATGGATGGTAAAAATTGACTAATCTTCTTCAGCGGCTTGTAGTATGTCTTAATGGA
Organism: Parnassius apollo; assembly: GCA_907164705.1. NCBI lineage: Eukaryota > Metazoa > Arthropoda > Insecta > Lepidoptera > Papilionidae > Parnassius > Parnassius apollo. The sequence goes on from CAJQZP010001288.1 coordinate 1,798,689, forward strand.
CGCTCGCTTCAAGCTGTAGCCAATCTTCAAAGATTCTTTCAAAGATTTACCCACGGTAAATACTAATAATATAACCACGGCGGTTGGTAGATACCAACCGATATCTAAATGGTGAATCTCACCATCATCCTTCACAGTTAGCTACCGTGGGTAAATCTTTGTTTCAGAGAGCACGAGGGATCTGTGACAGAAAACATCTGGCCGCGGAGCTTCAGCACGTCAAGCAAGTATTGCAAGACAACAAGCTTAGGGTCCCGCACCTACGTCACAGTGATCGAGTGAAGCCGCTCTACTACCATATGTCAGAGGAGTCACGGAAAAGATAGGCTACATCTTGAAGCGAGCGTCCATTAAGACATACTTCAAGCCGCTGAAGAAGATTAATCAATTTTTACCATCCATCAAATGCAATATTCCTCTACAAGATGCAGGTGTGTACAAGCTAGATTGTGAATGTGGTCTCTCTTACATAGGTCAAACAAAGAGATCTATAAAAAACCCGCGTGAAGGAACATATATATGATGTGAAGCACCGACGCTCCGGGAAGTCTGCAGTCTGCGAACATGTTCAAGATCGTCCCCACCATTACATTAGATTTGATAAACCACAAATTCTCGCAAAAGAACACCGATTCCTACCAAGGATGATACGCGAGGCTATTGAAATTAAAAAACATCCAAATTTCAATAGAGAAAATGGTTGGGTGCTACCATCTGCTTGGGATCCTATAATTAACAAAATTAAACCCAAACTCAAGCATACCACTGCAAGACTTCATGATACTATAAGCTCGTTTTGCGTAAATCGGACCAAAAATTAATATTAAAAAAACTGAAGGTAGCCGGACTAACTATGACATTGGGACGTCAAACATCTCAGTCCCCCCGTGACCATGGGTGCTGTAAAGCACCCGAAACGTCGGGATAATAATAAAAATAAATTAAAGTAACTAAACGCGATAAAATCCGTAAATAATAGTTTTATTCAATGTGTAGTCTCTCCTTTTCCTGCATGTTGCTGAAGAGAAGAAGGAGGACTGCAAGACCACAGTACTGAGTATAATCCACAAAATGAAGTTGAAGGACATCACAGCATCTTTCATTAATGTCTGCCTAAGATTTGGAGTAACCACCAAAAATTCCTCCTGCCAATCCTAGTAAGATTTTAGGTCTCCATTGTGGAGAGTGAAGTCTAAACTCAAAGGTTGTCCAGTTTCAGTAAAGGAGTTTTAATCAAATCTTGGCAAACTGTTTTTGGAAAGGCCCGTCAGCATTTGTGGAGTAATTATGGTGAAAGTTGCAGATGGATCCCGGCATAAAGTCACTACTTTAGATGAGCTGATTATTTTTGCGCAAAAACACCCTAAAGCAGCTGCTAAATCCTCATGTGGAAGCGAGCGAATAGCAGGAAGCGCTTTACCGGTGCAACTCAACTCTAAGCCACGTAAGTAACTACGTGGTATCGCGTTTTCTTGTCTTAATTCTCTTTTTCCTTTAACTGCAAATTTAAATTTATTCAATATTATTACTTAGTATTATTACTTAGTATCCACCACATTAAAACTTGTTTTACTTTATATATTCTTAAACTTGTTTCTTTCTTATTAATTACTTACATTTTTTATGTTTCTTTGTTTATAATTTCAGAACAGTTAACATTATTTATTAAAACTTACAATTAAAATATAGTAGGTTAAGTTCTATTTTGTTTTTGTCAGAGTGATGCAACTTTGTATGAAAACTGAGAAATCTGCACACAATCATGATTGTGTTGGGCTTGAAAAAATGAAGCAAGAAAAAATATCGCTGTTTCTTTCCTTCATGTTGTTTTATATTGCCGTTTAAAAAAATATAGAAATAATATATATACACACTTCTCAATTTAAATTTTTAGCGTTAGTTTTTCTAGATTATAGTTTATTTTTATATTGTGTATAATTAACATTAATTGTAAATATTGTCATTTTAATTATTATTTTTATTTAATTTTAAAACTAATTTGTATCATCTAAAGTTGACCTTTATGAATATTAAAAGCTATTTAATGTCACAACAACAGACATTAAGTTAATAAATTAGATCAGATTTCACAGAAAAAGAAATTAATAATTGTTTAAAGTCATAACAAATTAAAGATAATTTCAATAAGTATTATATAATAATCTATGACGAGTAAAATTATTCAGTTCATTTCAAAACTGAAAATATTAATTATGTGCTATATGTTTTTGCTTGCACTTCACAGTAATTATATGCATATAAGCCTGAGATATTTTCATTTTTATTTTCATATTTATTTCGCAGTTAATTGGCCTATTAGTTGATGTTGATTAAAATAAAATATTAAATATTAACAGAATTCAAATATATTAACATAATGGCCTGTTGGCGGGTGTCGTCGGCATAACATTGTCTGAGACGTTGTATGTTGATATTTACTTAACTAACGTACTATAAGGCTTCTATGACCGCTATTTTAAACATCAAGTGTGGTGGTTGGTATTTTATTATTTTTAGTTGCTTAAAGTCGATTTTTAATAAAATAATACTATATACGATATGTTCCCAGTGCTTAACATTAAATTAAAAAAAAAATTGCTCGTTTTACGCACTTTCATTGTGCAGAGGCTTAGTATAGATTCCATCTGTTTAACCTTGCGCTTAGAAGACTTTGGATTTACAGTTAATATATAAAAACAATGTTGACTTGGTGTTTCAATTATTTGAATTAATACTCTAACTATACAGCTCATAACACACTATTGTTCATAATATTCTCTGTTCTTTGTCAACCTGCAGTTCACTGCTGTTCATAGACTTTAACCAATGGACAAATTAGTACCAGAAGTTCCGCACATTTGTGACTGCTCACAGTCGCTGGTCTGGGTGATTTACATCTATCATATACGAGGTGTTACCTTACTTTCTTCACTATAATTGCCACTTACTACACCCACGGGGCGGTATGGGATGGATTTAAATAGAAATTGAAGAATTCTCTTATAATTTAGCCCTGCCTAACCATGCCCAACCCCGAATAAGGAATAAGGTCATTTTTCAGTAAAACTGTTTCTTATGTAAGATGGTGATAAATTATGTAATTAGGTGAGTGTTTTATTTTGAAATGGACAAGGACATAACACAAGTTACGGATGTTGTTGTCTTAAATTTGAAATTATTTTTAAATAAGTAAATAAGATTCGGTTACTTAGTCGCATCCTACTACACTCATTTTTATATTGAATAGGTGCAAATAAGTCAAACGTTTTTTATCATCATTAAAGCCCTTCACAAGTCCACCGCTAAACAAAGACCTCCCCTAAGGAATGCCACAAAGAACGGCCTTGAGCCACTTGTATCCATCGTTTTCCTATATGTCACACCAGGTTTTTGTCTAGTGGGGGGCTGTCTATTCCGCTTACCGGCACTAGGCTCCGGAACCATTTATCTCCATAGATATTAATTACCGAAGCTACAACAATAATATTATATATGAAAAAGCTTACATATATATATACTTAGCACTCCCCTAACACGAACTTCATAGCGTTATTAAAAAATCCCTTTGTGCTATTTCATGATAAAACTTACGTTTATGTCTTTTTTTTTTTTCAAATCATTTCAGCCGATTGAACTTGATTGAAAGATAAGTCGATATCCAAACAGACAAATTTTTAAAAATTATAAGGATTAGAAAGATTTACGGAAAGACGATTTGTATGAGTGAAATGTTTTTTGGTAACGTATGTATTTTTGTGCGTTTTGTATATTTTAAATGTGAGTTCATTCTGATCTTTTATATTCAGAAAATTATTGATTGTACGAAGGACAAAATAGATAATTAAATCACAGCTCAACTGTCACGCAAAGCTGCATTTAGAATTAAATTGTTTATTGTTTTGCTGAAGTGTACCATTAACGAAGGTAAGTAAAAATTAATACAAAAAATGTCCATGTGAAGAAGTGTAATATAACGAAGGATTACAGATAGAATAAAAATTTTATTTAGTTTTAATGAATGTGTAACATATATTTATTTATAAATATTTGTACTACCTACAAACCAAATCTTACTTAGTATGTTGGTATTTTGTATATTCCTAATTGATTCCTCAGAATTACATGATTCAAGCCAAGCCACATTAGATCAGAGGGTTTATGCTTTAAGATTTCCTATAATGACAGAAAAATAAGCTTGATTCCTGTCGGTACCAATAAAATTGTTGATTGCAATAAGCGATGATTTACAAAGTGATCGACAATGGAAGAAAATCGTGTAGAAGCCTGCCCAATAATAAAAGAAATATGAAGTCCTTCTACACGTATCACAGCGAAGACTCCTTGCTCAAAAAACACTTTTAGGAATGAAAGAATGTCCTGCGCCCTGCAGCGAAAAGTATGATGCTGCTTATAGTGTTTATAGTTTATTTTTACTTTTTATTTTAATACTCAGTTGTGTTCGTCGAGTTATGATCAGTGGTATCAAATTGTATTAGCACCAGCTCATAAGTTACGACTGCACCTCCCATCTGAAATATATAAATTGTTTGTGCTTCTAAATTTATAAATTTGTTGGTTTAGAAATATGAACAACAACATAATAGTCATCAATTTATTTTAAGACCACGTTGCATAACCTTTTAAAATTTTGAACCTCTGACTTCTTGAAAGCCACTAAATTACTATTTAAACGTTTACCTTGCCGAGGTTCTATAATGAAACCGTATCAAAATTATGTGAAATACAAAGGGCTATTATTTTTTAATATGAGAATGAGCTGAGTTTTTATTAGTTCGTGCTTAGTTTATCTTAATCAAAAATAAACAAAGCTGAACATTTTAAATGTTCGTAACCGCTCCGGCCAGTGCTCACCGATATTCTTTGAGGTTGGATGTTCGGTTGTAATTTCGGGTTATTCCGTTTATTCAACCTAAGAAATTCACCCTTGGGTGGATACTCAGAATCACGTGTTCGTTTATCCACCTCAGACGGGGTGGATAATCGGAAAACGTATATTATTTTCTTCCGATTTCCCCCTCGGCTGTGTACAGTCGTTTATAAAAACATTATAGAAAATGGCCCAAGAATACTTAGTAGACATTAGCATTCTTATAAAAATACATACATACTCTTGTTTAAAGGTTAAAACTGAAATACTTTTAATTGTCCAATTACATATTATTCTATGTGACATAATTTACGTCATTTTTGAGACATTATATGATAAAATAAATGTTTAACTGCAATGAATTTCAATTATATTTCACCGAAGTAGGTATTTAAATGAAAATTTATAATAAACGTAGGTAAGGTATTTAAACGACAAATTATAATAATGTACGGTACTTAACAAATTAAACGTATTTTATTGAGAGACGAATTTATACAGGATATACAATCACGTCTACTCAATAATGAAATTAGTGTTACTCATTTCCTGGATATATTGTAGAATTTATATAATACCTACTTATTAGTAGATATTTAAAACGAGTAAGTTTAATTTGGTTAAATGCAATACGTCATATGATTTTAGTTTATGGTTATTAAACATTATTGATAATATGTTAAAATAATTAATATGTTTTTGTTGAACTGTAATTTTGGTGGCTAGGCGGAACAAAATTTAAAAAAGTGAATTCCAATTATTCACCCCGTCTAAAGTGGAGAAACGAACGAGCGTTTCCGAGTATTCTCCCTATGGTGGATTTCCTAGAAATTACCCACTGAAATAACAAAATTGAATCAGCCAAGTTTGTTTAATCCCTGAATCCAATGGAGGCTTATTTATTATTTAAGATAACCATGGTTTCCAAATAAAAAAAATATCCAGATGCCGACGCATGGTACCCTGTTCCAAAATAAACTCAATTCAATGCATTTCTATGAATATTATAATATATTATAATGGATATAAAGACTCTCGTTGGTCTAGTAGTCGTAACCTGTTTTCAATAAAGCTAAGTGAGAGAGGGGACCCCGGTTGCTTTCCGAACGGAGATCCCGAGACCCCTCGTACACGCTGATGGAGAACACCGTTGGGTTTTATCCGGTAGTAGTTCGGTATAACCTTTCGGGTATATGCAGCTAAAGGTATCCATGACGATTTTCCGAGGAAAAGAAAAAGATCGTAAATACAGCCAGTTTCAACTCTTGGGTAGGGCCTAAATCATTTATTGGTTTTATTGGTCTAGAAATTCTCAATAGCAGCATGAAGTCAGGAAATTGGCTGTGTTTTACCGCAGCACCTAGGGATTCAAGTACAAACGTTGGTCCTGCGCCATATCTCTCTCCTGTCATGTCGGATTGCCGTCCCATCGCACTATGAGAGTGATGGACCAGGGAGATAACTTGTGCTTGCGTATACATTCAAGCACTATAATCTTGTTCTGTACAGATAGCTGGTCTTCGTTGAGACCGACGGTCGTATTTATAATTCTGTCTGGAGGACATTATCTAGCATATATCCGTTTTTTTTAAATAATTACAAATAAAATAATGACCTGCAGTAATAATGACTTGGTAAGAAAGTAAAATCCCATTCCACTCAGAGCAACGAATTCTTTACATAGCTGACACTGCAGTCTATCAATCTGAAATTCAATACCAGAGCTTTAATAACTATTATTTTATGACATTGAGACACAAATGAGGCAAAAGTCCATGACATGCATACAATGGGTGCGTTTGGCAGAAAAAAGCGCTAGCAAGCGCTTGTAAGCAAAATGGCGATCGTAAGCGGTAAGCGCTGTCAAATCGTAAGTAGCTATTTTCCTACAGGACACGATGTTAGTTTTAACCGGGGAATCTAACCTAATTTAAATATATGTTTGTAAAGTATTCATATTAAAAACTTACCAATCATGAATTTTTAATAACATGTATATGTCTATTCATGTCATTATATTAGTTAAAACTAATATTGCACAAAACAACTTATAAACTCTACTTCAAAACAAACAAATTAAATAAGCAAAATGGCGGATTGTGTCAGCGCTACTGAAGTAGCAATCGTGTCCTGGCCGAAAACTATTTTAGCGCTTATAAGCGCTTGCTAGCGCTTTTTTCTGCCAAACGCACCCAATGATGGTAAGTTGCTACCGCAATCCATAAATACCTGCAACCAACTTCAAAGAAAGAATACTATACTTACATGCATTGTCACCGCTAACACTTAAAGGCTAAGAGGAAATTACTCATAGCTAGTACTATAATATGATATGTTGGACCTCTTTCCATTCAAAACGGTACATGTCAAAGCACTGCACTTGGCAGCAGAAATATGAAGTCGACGTTAGACAAGATCTTCTCCTAGTTCTTTTTATCTTAAAACCTAACCTATATGAAATATTCTTGCGATAATTGAACATGTTACTCAGGTTTGCCAACAATGCTGCATTAATAATTATAATGTTAGCAAATCGAAGATGAATGTTTTTGTCATTGACGAATATTTCAGTGACTATAAAACGCATGTAAATATGAAACATTTGGAGAACATAGATAATATACACTTATTAGTCGCTTTTTACTACTCTAAGTCAATGCTTAACTACAATCCCACCTGAAGGTAAGTGGTGATGTAGCCTAAGATAGTGAAGCGCACTGACTTAACAAAGCCTATTTCCCCTTTTCTTGAAGATACCCACAATGTAATGGGATGGAAAGACAGATGCTGGTAACTTATTTGCTGTTTGAATGACGAACTATATAACAAACCGTTTGGTTTGTTATACGAATACTTGGTAAGTCCTCAATGAAAGGGTGGAGTGGTCGAACGTCTGGTTGTTAGATGGTGGAAGTAATGATGGTGGGAGGAATCAAGTCATGCAATTTCAGCGCACGCTCACCGAAATGCATCCTGTAGATAATCGAATGGCTGGCTACTTTGTGCTTGTATTCGAGGCTGTTAAAATTGCTTATTCCTACATCACACTTAATTGATTTAGAGTTATTATATTATGTATAATATTCAGCTCTCCTATATCTTATGAATAACTTTAATTCTCTAGTAGTGATATATTTTAAACTGGATATCTTTACGGGCTAGAGCCATGCTGTAGTTATATTAATAGTATAGTTGTATCACGAATGGGTCAGCTCGACCGGGGAAGGACCACACTCTCATAGAATACCAGCGTAAAATAGTAGCTTAATGCTGCTGTGTTTTGTATGGTGAGTGTAGAGAACCGGAGACCCTTTTTACTGGAAACAAGGCATTCCGTCTTAGTGCTCACGGGTGATAACGCATCTGAATTTTAATTCGTAATCGAGTATAAATGTAGATGTCTCTGAGCCACAGTAACCACTTACAATCAGATGGACTGTGTGCTCGTTTGTCACCCTATCTTACTTAAAAAACTGGATATGACGGATGCCCACCAGTTACTGAATTTTGCAACAGAAAACACATCTCTAACTGATTCCTGTGATCACGTGCCACATCCACTGTTGTAAAAATTACCATGTTGACCAGAATCCGCTTTTTTGGTACTGCACAGTCACCGGTCCGCATATTAATTGTACTTCGTTCCTGCGGATTTTTCATAATGAGGATGAAACTTTCACAGAGAAGCAAAACTCTATTGAAGCACTGTCAGCGCTTAGCACATAAATCATTTAAGAAGATTTCGACAAATTAATGCCTGAAAGGTGAGTAGTTAATTAAATTTTATACAGATGATTGATTACCTCTAAATTGTAAGTTCGTGTCTTGTATTCAAATAGGTAAGGTAATGCATCTTTAGAGCAAACATTTACATCAGCAGCAGAAAGTACTACTAATGACGTTCTTACACACAACCACATAAAAGATAACAAATAATGTACTTGCTCTAAACTAGTATCAGACATTCCTTGACTGTAAACAAGAAAACTATAATTACAAAAAAAACTAAACCAAAGGCTGTGATTTTTTAAAACTAAAATGATAAACAAACTTTTAATCAAACTAAGTAAGTATCTACTGCGGCCTTTATACATCTGAAATCAACTTTGAATAAAGAAAGCTAGAGATGTGTTGTCACCTCTGAGGACTCAGATTGGATGCAATAAAGCCTATGTTTTACAGGCTCACAGATCATTACAGGCGTTTAGATGAAAGTTTAGAAAAGCGCAGGCATTTTTACGCTGAAATAGGTAAGAGGTTGGTAATTACCTGGACGGACTCCTAGGCAGAAAACGAGTCCTACTACTTAGAACTAGGATCTGATTGTTAACAACTGCATTTCACATTCCATACGACAACATAATGTTATTATAATATTTATAATGTTCTTATTTAATACCTTTGATGTTGTGATGATACAATACTTGATATATTTTTATCAATATTTTCTAGATTGAGAGTTTTTGATAATTCGTTTTAGCGATATTTCTGTTATGCGAACGTCATATCGTCAGTGCTACCCTTCACACAATTATGATAAACCCTTGCCATGCCATGGATGAAATTTTTCAAATTTCATCCACTACAGCCTGTTTACAGTTATTTTACCATTGACATCCGTAGTTGTATTTTTTTTGCTAGATCGGCATTACTTTGATGTCTAGTAAAAAGTATTAGTAAAGTAAAATCTTGAAAAGCTTCTTGAATTTTTCTTATATATCGGTGATTATTAATCTCTTATCAAGTCAAAAAGGATTCAAAATAACGGCAGAAAACTAGCAAGCGCAAGTTTTTTAACAAGCAACGTTAGCAAAGGTCCAATAATTCCATTTGAAAATGTTCTTCAACGGATAAGAGCCACGACAGGTGTATAAAATAGTTACCTGCTATTCGTGTTTTTCTCACAGTAGCGAAAACAAAAATTAAGTATTATGGGCACGATTTTTGTTACGTTACGTTTCGTTACAATTAGAAATAGTACAGTAACGTCAGTTTTTGTATCAAAGCAATAATTCAATTTCATTTTAATAACGAAATGATTTAATTAATTAAAAATGTATTCGTTTTAAATAAATTAATATATAAATAATAATATTCTAAAAGTGCAATATAAAAAAGTGTTTACGTAACATTTCATATGTCATCACTATTACCAAAGAACGCGAAGTTGCTGCTTCCACATCTACAAACATATCCACACCAAAAAAAAAAAAAAGGAATCAACAAAAAAATAGAGTTGGATGATTTCGACTTGTGTGTAATCAGAAATAAAATACATCAAATGTACATAGCCAGAAAAGAGATAGGTTAATTTAATTATTTACCCAAAGTAGGTAAATTATTGGCTGAGTTAAAAATTGACGTCAATTTTAATGGGGGTCATACCACATTATGGAAAATAATCCGATAAATAGGATTTCGATTTAACAAGTGTGACTCTAAAAGACATGTAAATGTAGCCCGAAAGTACAGATACTTAAAGGTATATATATATATATATATATATATATATATATATATATATATATATATATATACAATATAAAATCTTAAAAAAGGCCGGCCTATTACATATCTTGATGATACGTTTATTCACGCTTCATACTCTGTTAAAAAACGTTAGCAAACGGAAAATGAAGAAGGCAATTTAAAGAGTGATTCATGCAGGTGGTAAAATGAACTTTATACACCAAATGCGCAATTTATATTTTAACCACAGTCGAAGTCGGGTGACTACCAAGAACAGATCAAATTTTATGAAACGGCTACAAGACAAACTTATACTAAATTTACCACTTAAAAGTTTAATAACGATGGATAATGCGCCCTAATACCCTATAATTCTGTAAAAGCGAATAAGACACTAATATTGAGTTCTACCAAAGCTGATATACTAAACTGGATCACAAATAAGGGGCTATCTTACGTACTTACACTATGGTGAAAGCAATTATACGAAAAATAAAAGATATAGATGATTATAAGAAGCTGATCAATTGCTTGAGGCGCATGGACACGAAGTGGATAGACTTTCATCGTACCACTGCGAGTTGAATGCCATAGAATTAATGTGCCACACTGTAAGAATGTTGAACAAAAAAAAGGTAACATAGTAAAATTAACCGAAGATATGTTACAATATATTACGGCAGAATAATGGGGAAAACAATTTGAACAAAGGTTTTTTAAAACTGATAGATGTATAGATGCTGAAATGTACAATTTTATTATAGAATTGAAAGACGAGTTTAAAACAGAATCTGACTGCAATTTTCAGGGTTCATGTTCATCGGATCGATCGATATCGATAACTTACTATCCGATGAACTATCTCTTATTCAAAATAAGTTGAAGTTATAAAAAAATAGTTTTTATTGGCGCAGAATAACAACACACTATTATGCAAACGTACTGTTATTAAAAATGCCTACAATTAAATTTTTTAAACAAGGAAAACATCCAACGTCATATGGCAGCACAGAGCTCAAGTCAGCCAAATTTATAGCTAGAAGTAAATAACTGTGAAAGAACTGCAGTTAAGGATTGATGGATTGACATAAGAACGCATATAAATTTAATGAAACATCTAAAATTATGTACTCAAATATAAATGTTTTATGGGCTCGGTTTTAGTCGATTAAAAACATGTTGTTATTTTAAAACAAACCATATTTAAGACTATAAACCAAATTTTTAAAGATTCATTTATCGTTTACAAAAACAACAGCCATGATAACTATGGATCTAACCGCTCGCCATAAAAAATGATCATCACCGGTGCGATCCCTGTCGGCACTTATTACTTTATTAATTGCAATTATAAGTGTTGATTAGTCATGTTATCATCATTGAAGGAAAAGATCGTGAGAAAAGTAACAAAAAATATTTCAAAGACATTTGAATGCAACCCTTATCGAGGCAGCAACACAGTAATTTCCCTTGGCCTTTATTCCACCCAGAAATAACGGGGGCGCACAATAGTTGTAATTCTTGTAAGAGAAAAGTAGCAAAAGGTAACTTACGTAATTCCCAAAAATAGATGTAAACATGTGAAGTAAAAATTGCACGAGTTCGATAGAAGTATTAGAGGTCCGACTAAATCGTTAACTTTTCGAACAAGGGTCGCTTGTTTAACATATGCCTCTCTTATCTTACGCCACGTGTACGTTTGCAAAATATCAAGATTCTGTAAGAAAAATCTATCAAATATTGCGACATTCTTACACTAGTAATATACTTTATAAAGTTATTCTAAAAAGGACTCGAGTAATCCACTGGTAGAGTGCGCTAGCTAGTAAGTATAACTTTAAAAATTTGGTCATATTCTCCACGCTTGGCAAGCGGATCGATGAACGTAGAGCTGATACATATAGCTCTAATCTGAATATAGAAATATTAATTTAAAGCCATAGAACTATTACGTTCATACAGATACGATTCAATTACCATTAATCGGTCCTTGTTTTTTAGAATATAAAACACAAGGAGCGTATATTGTTTATTACAAAGAAATTCCGTACAAATCAGTTCAAAGTGATAGGAGTGCTAAAATATTTAGAGCCACGATGTAGCTATAATGGTTGAAGCATGAATGGGTAGGCTCGACCAGGATAGGACCACTCTCCCACAAAATATCAGCAGCGTAAAATAGCAGCTTAATGCTACTATATTTTAACCCGGATAGTGAGAGTAAAAAACCGGAGACCCGTTTTAATGGAAACGAGGCATTCCATCTAAGTCCTCAAGGGCACAACGCATCTGCATTTTGATTCTTAATTGAGGTTAAATGTAGATGTCTATGGTCCACAGCATCCACATACCATCAGGTGGACTGTGTGCTCGTTTAACACCTTATGCTAACGAGTTGTTAACTAACTAAATATCAATATTTCACCAATTTTATGAGTGTGGGATTATAAAAATTGGACTTTATAAAACTTTGAAGCTTGTAGCTTAGAGACTTTTATACGTCACTTTGCTGGTCATAGGCCTCTTATTATTTCTGATGGCATTTTATGTTTATGGATCAGTTAGAATTAAATATAGAACAATACTTTTTTTAATAAATATAGATTATAATTCAGATAAAGATTAAAAGATTACATTCGAATAAAGGTAATATAATAGAGTAGATTGCAATATAGATTAGAGCCGTGGTAGCTCAGAGGTATATTTATTAGGTTAATAGTTGTTTGATGTGATCAAGAAAAAAAGAAGCATCCTTACGTTTGATTTATCCACTTCCTTTTTATTCTGGGAACAAACTGTGGCAACGTAGTTATTAATCCTTCGGTATCTTGAAGCCAAGCCCAACGTGATTAGTATCAGAAGTAAATCTTGCAAATTCCACAAAATTGTTGCCACCGTGCTCAAGATCATGAGTGATATACCAAACCCAATATTGTATTCATCTGTAATATATTCAAATTAATTTTAAGGCAAAAAATAGCTGCTGAGCGGTTAAGGAATTTTCTTAATGAACAAAGAAAGATATATTAAGTATCACTGTGTCATGTGGTAGATAAAGATAGAAAGTAAAATTCATGTTTTTGTTTAATACTTACCTGGTCGTAACAAAAATCCATGAGATACAAGAATATATTTTTCTAGCCAAAGCGATGGTGGGCAATCTACTCCAATAAATGATATAATACTCATCATATATTCAGCTAAAAAGGTAAATTTAAATCAGTTATTTGTTCGAATCAGAAATAAATAACATTCTATTTTGATTTACTAACCAACACCACAAAGAATAAAAAAAAATTTGATTCTAGAAAATTTTTTCATTAAGTTTTTATCTGTTGTAATACGACTTGTTACCATTGCACGATCTAGTAATATCCAAAATTCCGATAGTCTACGCCATGAACTAGATAATCTCCAGCAGAGTATTATTGATAATAAAGCGTTCGCATACAATATAGCTCCGGCTAATCGTGCTGTAACACTTCCTGTAATAGAAACAATTGAATTGTTTTATATTACTAATATTAATTGGAACCACTATTTTATAATTTTTTTAAGCTTTTACTTTTAGTATGCATTTTACGTATGAGTAAAAATTTATATTTAATTTATTATTTTTTATGATATGTAACATTTTAAATATAATACATTATTTTATTGAGAAATTGTACTTACTGTGCCCTGACGTGCTCGTCGCCCAGCCTGCGAGCGCTTTTATTACTTTCCATATCGCACCAATTTCTACAACTGTTAAAACGAATATCATTGCCACGCCCCAAAGTTTCCAGTAATATTTACTTGAACCAGCTATTCCCAACCAACGTGCCACGCGAAACATTTCTAAGATTGACCTTAAATAGTCCTGAAAATAAAATATTTCAGTTATTATGATTAGGTTCTATTTTGTGTTCAAAATATTTTGTGTGTAAAAAATTGGCTTAAAAATAGAATAGTTGATCCTTGTATTCCCATATGTTTCATTTTAACTTTAGGGAGTACCTTTTATGAAAGTAGTAGGTTAAAAATAATATTCACATAAACACATTTCTCCGAGAGTAAACATATGCTTACATCACGATATGGTTGCCGTTGATTCCGTCGGAACAAATTTGTTTGCATTTGCATCTGTATTCGTACAACTGATATGATTTTCCGAATTGAAATAACTAGGTTTTAAAAATTTGCCATAAACGAATGTCTAGTAATATTTATTCAAGGCCAATAAAGCTTAGAGCATAGGAAGGTTACTAAAAGGTAACAAAGTCCTTGATAAATAGCAAATTAATTATTATTCATACTGGGGTTGCAAAATCGATCAAAGCTTCCAGTATTATTAGACCCTCCTCAGGTCGTATTGCTACTTTATCACATACTTGCTGTCAATTTATTATATAAAGTCAGTTGGGTATAGTCAGTATAATATATTTTTTAAACATTAATTTTAGTTGTAATTATTTTTATTTTTAATAAAAATATACAAGTTCAGTAGGTACTACTAGATAGCTTTGTTTCTTTAGTTGTAAATTATCATTTCGTAAAGCAATATAAACTGCGTTTTACGTTTTTATTTTCTCGAATAAAACTGGCCGCTTAGACGCACTTCCCTTTAGAAGCGCGGCTAGGCTTAATAAATAGTTATTATTCTGTTATCATTACAATAGGATCTATTTTTCAAATGAAAGCGTATTAGCAGAAATAATTTATGCAATCGGATATTTAGTACTCCTAAAATAAGGATTATTGTCGCTAAAAAACAAACTTTGGGGTAAGTTCGACATACGTTTGTTTTCAGGGGTAATGAACATTTTTAAACGTAAAATGATATTCAATTAAATTGTAATATTTATGATGTTTACAAGACGTTAGTGAGTACAAAATTAAAAAAAAAAACGTTTTAAGGGACTTACGTTTTATTTAAAGTAGCTAATGCACTTCTTGTTTATATAGGGTTTACAAAATCTCAGTCTTAATTTATGCTAAATAAATCAGTCTCAAAAAGCTTATCATTTATCTTTGAAACATTTAAGTTTATTAAATAAATCCTTCATTAAAATAGTATTTAATAAATCTCTTATTTTCTTATTCTAATTAATAGCTTTCTCTTTTTGGAATGTAAGCATGTGTTATACAAACTTTCATAACTTCCATCGCCTGTTTTGTCCTTATATATTATATCCATAATTCTTTTCTGTTTGTCTGTCAGTTTGTCTGTTTACTCTTTATCATATATATATATCTATATAATATATATTCTCGATGAAACAAAACTTAATGTTTCTTCAATTTTAAAATTTTAAAATGAGGCTGTCCGCTAAATAAAATTATTCTAAAGTTTTGGATAATCACCGAACATTTTTGAATTTATTGATGGTTCAATATGAAAAGCCTTTTAACCTCAACACCCACAAACCCCACCGCACTTTAACTCATAAAAACTTACATATAGAGATTACTTTTCTATAAATAAGTTTGGCATTATATATTCAATATGAAATACTATATCCTATAGTGTTATAAAAAAATTGTTATCCTGAGAATATTTATTTATAATCTACATTCATTTCGTACGCCATTTTCGCGTGAATGTTATTGTGTTGATTTTTGGAATTTTCTAGTGTTTTATTTGTGTTTTATTATAAAGTTGTGATGAAAGTTTTTGTGTAGATATAATTTATCTTTTTACGTAAATAATTTCGAGTAATATATATTGAAATAATTGTGATTTTCACGCTGCCGACATTCGCTTGGTATGTTTTTTTTTTTTGTTATCAAAATACAATAAAATCTTTTTGTAATGAAGTAAAACCTGACTTTTGTTTAGACCACAAGATACAGAACTTTGTATAGATTTTATAATGCTAAACTTCTTCATAGAAAAGTAGTCTCTAAAATGTTTTAATGGTTTTATGTTCTGTGAGTGGGTGTGGACGCATGCGACCGCTCGGGATTTGCCAGACGCACGCAACTGAATGGGATTTTATGGCGCTTGAAGGGTTACAAAAACCTTTCGCAACGAAGCCGAGATGCGTAAAGGGTGAGACAAAGTAGATCTCAGGAATCTGAAGAAGATCGTGTCATGATGCTAACAGCAATCCTAGCTAGTCAAGTCAGAACTCTTGCGTGATAAATGCCTACTCTAATTCTAAAATAATTCTGACCATGACTTTGCGCTCTCAAGAAAGCAGCGAGAATCGCGAAGCGCGTTTATCGGCTGACCCAGATGACGCCCTCTGTGAGTCTGAGATTTTCACTGAAAATAAGTCACGCTTAAGTTTACAGAGAATTCTGACCATGACTTTACGCTCCCAAGAAAGCAACTAGGAATGCGAAGCGCGGTTGTCGGCTGATTCGACGCTGATGATTTAGAATATGATGTTTCAAATATTATTCTGCCATGGGATAATAGAGAAAAAAATGCTTACTCTAAAGTTACTTACGAAAGAACAACAGTCACTAATAAACTGAAACTTTAGTTTTTTGTCCAAGAAATTTGATACACTCGTGCCATTTCTATGACGCTGTTCAATTGCTTTTTTATTCAATTTGCAGTTCATTCATTGCCTAATGCGAATTTCACAAGTTTTCAGTCTTCAGTAGAAGCAGTAAATAATACTTTGCAGGACATAAAGCAAAATGACCGGCCGGAGGAAGGCCTGGGAGGCATTTCGGTACTGTTCGGTACTGTACTATAGTGATTTTCGGCAGACACTCCCGATAATACCCCGAAAAACGAGAACTGATGAACTGCCTGTCCGAAGAGCTCTATTTTATGGCGCAATTATCATCTACATACCTGAATGTAAATATACGTGTTTAGAAGGCTGCGAAAATACAAAGGAGTTTTCCAATTTATTATTAAAAATTGAAAAAAAATTATTATTACAAAGAGGTTATTTTGGTTGATAATCTCTGTTGTTGCGTTATATCACTACAGTATCTAATTTCTTATATGTAAGGAGATTCCACAGACATGGGAAATCAAGCCGGTTCTTGGCTATGTCGGCGAGCTATTTTGACATTCCGCAATGACCAAGCTGCATTAATTAATTTAAAAATATTGATTCATGTGTCCGAGCATAGTAGAAAATACACCTCTATAAATACAGTTACGAAAGAAGATGACGACACGCATTACTTGGTAGAATTTTTGGATTCCCTTAACCCACCCGGACTTTCAGCCCACAAAGTTGTTTTAAAAATCGGTGTTTAAATAATTCTCTTCAGAAATTTATGTCCTCCCAAACCTTGTAACGGCACTCGGCTCAAAGTTACAAATCTGTATCAAAACATAATCAAAGCTCAAATAATAACAGATTGCGGCACCGGTGATATTTTGTTTCTTTCAAGAAAACCTACAATTCGTACCTATAATTCGTAATAATTAACTTTTTTTCTTTCAAACGAGTACAATTCCCAGTCAATCTCTATTGTGCCGCGGGGTTGGACCTCAATATTGGATGCTTTTCCCATGATCAACTATACGTAGCCCTTTCACGCGTAAACAACCCCAATAACATTTTTGTGTACGCTCCAGATGGTTCCATAGCTAGTGTTGTATATAGAGAAGCACTTGCAAAAAGAAAATAAAATGAAATGGCGGTATCCTCCAACAGCGCTTACCACTAATAAACATATTATTAAGATCTGCCACCCACGCGAACGAAGTCGCGGGCACAGCTAGTCTTCAAGTAACTACCGAATATCAATATGAAGGACTGAGGGAGCTGTAACATCAGTGTCATCATAATAAAAACACCCTATTGATTTCTTATATTTACCACACTACATGTCGTAGGTCAAATTAACCCAAAATTTGGTCAGAGAACAACAAGCAGGGTAATAATAAAAGACGGAAAATCAAATGGCCCCTCCACTTTCTTTTAGGGTACATAACCCTACATACATGGTAAGAACACAAAATGATGGAGATAGATGGAATGAAAACCTAGTAAGATATGTGATGATACATTCATTTCGGTACGGTTGATGTGCAATTAATGCAATAAAAGATAGTAAATTTATAATTACTCATAAAGTTATACACTTGCAGCAGTTTGGCGTATATTTGCAAGTACGTCAATAAGGGCAGTGACATCATAATGTCAGATGTCAACTTATGTTGGTTGTCAGTTGTCAGCATAAGGCACGCGATGCAATCATTTTACAAACAAAAATGATTAATTGTAAATTGCGTTTCATATACTTTCATATACTACGTAGTCGTAGATGCTTGAAACTGTTTTAGTGAAACAAAATATTACATGAAAATACAGTTATGTGCATCGTAGATTCACGTCGCAGTGACACTTATTACTTAAAAAAAAAGAATAGAGAAAATCCTGAAAAAAGAACAAAATATTTATAGCTGAAATCTTTATACATATGACGTTTAACATGGTATAAAATAAGATAACTATATCTTTTACAAGATTGTTGCAATTTTTCCATTCCGCGGACACATATCTTGATGTGCCATTAGCGAAACAAAAAACGTTGTCGATGAATTCATTTAGTCTATGACAGTAAAATGAAGGATTATTATTAGTTGTAATACTTATTTATACGAATGAAATTTTATGAAACTTTCATCTGACATCTTATAACAAAGACGTAGTCGAATGTACCACAATAGAATTTTGCGGAACTTTTGTACAATCGTTTTATAATTTATAACATGTCGTGATACTGTCACTATGAAATCAACTTTAATTCAGCCGCTATATTTCTGCCAAACTATCCTGAGAATTATTATGGGTTTCACAAGTAATAATAACTGTTTGTTTAATCGACACTAGGTTTACTTCACGAAACCTATACAGAGGACACTGTTAGAATAGTACGATAACAGCGACATGACCGCGGTCCGCCTTTTGTTTTGTCGCTCTATCACAACTACAAATAAATCGATTACGAACGTATTACCCGTTTTGCTCTCTGCTCCCTCAAGATATTATCCATCATTCATTATTTAATTACAGTCTATTAAACGTCAAATGTTCACTTTTATGTTAATAGCAACATTTATCTTACCATCAAACACATAAAATGACTGCCAGCACATGTGATTTCAGTACGCCGTTGACTACACCCGCAGCTTTTCAAGATACGAGTGTTATAAAATATCACTCATGAATAAATGTTGTAACGAACATAAAATAGAACATGATGTGTAACTATCATGTCAGTATTTGTATTAAACAGTAACTGAAATGAACTTGCATTGTAATTTATTTATAAAGAAATGTATGTTCTGATCTTAATTTTTTTATCGATAGCTAATCGATAATTTGTGCTTTGCTTTGTACATCGTTATTCACCTTTTTTAAATCTAAGTTACTCGACTCCAAAAAGTTAGTAATTCCTTTATGGGACAATGAATACGCTTTTAC
This sequence comes from Parnassius apollo, assembly GCA_907164705.1. Lineage (NCBI taxonomy): Eukaryota > Metazoa > Arthropoda > Insecta > Lepidoptera > Papilionidae > Parnassius > Parnassius apollo. Next base: position 1,818,435 of record CAJQZP010001288.1, read on the forward strand.
AACATAGTAGAGATATTATCTAGAAGTGTAATTTTATGAAATTGTGGTGGGTTATTACAATCAATATGATGATTAATAAATACGACTCACTCGAGTCTGGTAGTGTAATTTTAATTAACTTATGACAGCAACACTGTTGCTCATATTGAATATATTAAATTATGATAGGTTATTTCCATCAATTTCCTTTACTATAATTATTTTTATGTTCATTTTATTATATTAATAAAAAGATAATAATTTTTTTTCTACATAAATTATAAACCAACGTCGATTTAAATATATGAAAACGTGTCGTGTTAAAACAAATTCAAAACAGATTTTACCGCAATTTGATTACCTTTTTCTATTTTGTCGTCCAATTTAAAATCCATTTTTATCTACCTATTCGATATATTAATAGTATTATAAACGTTTTCCTGCATTTCTGGAATTTCTGGTAACTTTACCAGAAATGCTATACCGTATATACTATATATATATGTATATACTAGATGGAGTGACGACCTGGTAAGACATGCAGGAAGTCGATGGATGCAGGTGGCTCAGGACCGTGCTTTGTGGCATTAATTGAGGGAGGCCAATGTTCAGCAGTGGACTTGTAATGTAATGATGATGATGATGATATACTATATTAACTATAACTATTAAGGTATATATTCTTTACGTACGTACGTTCTATATACATTTAATATAACGATTTCTTAAATTTACGCGAACACTACACATTGAATAAAACTAAGCGAGCTTCCATTAAAAAATACTACAAGCAGCCGAAGAAGATTAGTCAATTTTTACCATCCATCAAATGTAATATTCCTCTACAGTATGAAGGTGTGTACAAGCTAGATTGTGAATGTGGTCTCTCTTACATATGTCAAACAAAATGATCTATAAAAACCCTCGTGAAGGAACTTATAGCTGACGTGAAGCACCGACGCTCCGGGAAGTCTGCAGTCTGCGAACATGTTCAAGATCGTCCCCACCATTACATACGATTTGATAAACCACAAATCCTCGCAAAAGAACACCGATTCCTACCAAGGATGATACGCGAGGCTATTGAAATTAAAAACATCCAAATTTCAATAGAGAAGATGCAGCAGCTTGGGATCCTATAATTAACAAAATTAAACCCAAACCCAAGCATACCACTGCAAAACTTCATGATACTATAAGCTTATCGCCAAAAATTAATATTCAAAAACTGAAGGTAGCCGGACTAACTATGTCATTGGGACGTCAAACATCTCAGTCCCCCCCCGTGACCATGGGTGCTGTAAAGCACCCGAAACGTCGGGATAGTAAAAACAAATTAAAGTAATTAAACGCGATAAAATCCGTAAATAATAGTTTTATTCAATACATTTAATATTATTACGAGTACTTTTAAATTATTATTAGTCAGTGCTTGACTAATTAGCGTGTAACGGTGTTATAAGAATATCGATTTCCTCATAGATTAAGGGAAACTGAAACAGGAGTTAGACAGCAGCATCTCCATATAACTTCTCAAAATTAGAAAAATCTGCGATTTCCAAACCACCTGCCAAGTGTAGCTGCTGTAGCAAAATCACCCTTATGAGTCATTTGTGTAAGGCTTATGTTCAGCTGTGGACTTTTATAGGCTGTAATGGATTGGTGGATTATTACTATCCAACAAGATAGTAAGTTATGACGTAGTCGAGATAGGCTACATCATCTCTTACTGTCTTGTCAATAATTGAAAGGACTGAATACTGAATTGAGTTAGTAATCAAAAAAAAAAAAACCAAAACCATATTATTAAAAGGCAATATATAAAAAAAAAAAAAAAAAAAAAATCTATTATAATGGCACCCACCCCCCCTTTAAAACAGTTTAAAGCCTGTCTATTCCTTCTAACCTTAAGGAAATCCACATTGCAATCGCTTGGAAAGATAAACGCTGTCAAATTTATCCAATCCTTTGTGCTAAGCATTAATAATGACGAAGCAAACTGTTTGATTGAATGCATGGTATTTTAACAACAAAGAGTCAAGTCAAAAGTCTAGCCGAGTGTCTGGTTGTCCGATGGTGGAAGGGAATAAGAGAAATTAAGCCACGCCATTGCTGCATATACACTCCGGAATGTATCCTGTAGAACACATTAATTTATATTAAAAGTATGTATTGATTTCTATTTTCAAAATTTTCTTGTTTATAACTATCAAGTATTAAATAGAGGGATATTTAACTTCAGCCAAAGCAATAATATGTAAAAGCATCAATCGAAATCAAATCTAAAAAGATATGCCTACCTGAAACCTTTTGACAATACACCAACGAAATATAAATATAACAATAAAATGAACAAACAATGAAGGAAAAACAAAAGGCGGTCTTATTGCTACATAGCAATCTCTTCCAGACAATCCAGAAGAAGAAATAAATAAAAATAAAAATAAGATTAACGGGTAGGGTGCACTTAATTAGAAAAAAAAGTTTGTATTTTTTTTTCTAATTTAGTGCACCCTACCCGTTAATCTTATTTTTATATGTACTAAAATAACAATATACTTTAGGTAGTTTAATGACCATAATATATGAGGAAGAGGGAAAAGTTGAAGTGAGAAGTAGTGTTCCTTAATCTGATTCTTGAGCACATTTAATGATTTAGCACTTTTAATTGACTGAGGTAAGGAGTTCCAGAGTCTTATTATAAGAACAGCTAAAGATTTATCATAAAATGTGTGTACAGGACATTGGAGAGAAAGATTTCCAGATTGGAGAGTATAAAGGAAGGATGCTATTTCTTAAACAAAAGGAATTTTTTTGTTATTGACTACACTTTCAATTCTATTATTAGAAATTATTCTGGAGATTAATAGTTAAAAACAATAAAACTGTGAGGTCGAGTGTTCAATATCTCTTTTGTATTTGAATAAAACAGGGTCCTGCTCTATACATTCAATATATAGAAAATATGGTTAAACCATACCGTTATATTATATCCCCGTCACAAACACACAGTACAAGCGTAGGTATATATTTTTTTGTGTAGGCCTCAATAATTTCATTTAGGTCAAGAAAAATAAGATATTGTTTAGTAAAATAAATATATTATTTGTTATTTATACAGATTCACCAATTTTTACTGTTTACATGGTCATGGAGGTACCACTATATACAAGACTAATAAAACCCGTTTTATGATTATAATTTTCAAGATAAAGCTTTGCCTCCTATAACGCACAATTATAACTCTAGAAAATAACGTAAATTTTGTTACAAAACTAATAGCATTTTAGAAAGAATTAATACAAAGTTATAGCCCGATCGTTACGGTTGCTTGAGACAAGCTTAATTACTGTTACGCGGCTAAGTTGACATCTGGCACTAGCGCCACCTAGTGTCGGGTAACGGAGCGAGGGGAGAGCTTTCCAGAAAATGACATCACTGATCTTTCAACCGACAGCGCCATCTGTTGTCGAAATGAAGAACCAAGCTTCTGGAAGCTTACTCTCGAACTTTCGGCGCTTTGTCGATTGGTACGCGTATTTACTTGAATGTTCTGGATGATTCGGTACTAATGTGTATTTATAGGCGCTGCAAGGTGCGATCGGGGAAATATTGAATTTGGCGAGACAAGCGAAGCTTCGGAGAGGAATAAAGTGATTTAGTGAGCTTAATTATTGGTGTTTTAAGTTTTAATTTGTGTGAAGAAAATTAAAGTGTTAAAATTTGGGTAATGCTATCGGCAATTTTTATTGTCACGAACCTCAAGCTCGTAACAATTGGCGTCAGAAGTGGGATAAAATCATGCCTATTTTACCTAAGGATGAAGCGGAGGGTGTCCGTACCCGAGGTCAACGCTAGCAGGAGACGGACCAAAGAAGATTTTGTGGTGCAACGCCGCAGACGTCGGAGGGCCAGCCGCCGGCTGCAGGACCGTCAGTAGCTCCTACGTCTGCAGCACCTGATTTAGGTGCTCTGATAGTGATGCTGCAGGAGCAGGCTCGCTGACAGGAGGAGCAGGCCCGTTGGTTGAAAGAGCAGCAGGAGTAGTAGGCTCGCCGACAGGAGGAGCAGGCCCGTTGGTTAAAAGAGCAGCAGGAGGAGCAGGCTCGGCGACAAGAGGAACAGGCTCACCGACAGGAGGAACAGGCTCGCCGACAGGAGGAACAGGCTCGCCGACAGGAGGAACAGGCCCGTCGGTTGGAAGAGCAGCTGCGGGGCGGACAAGAGGAACAGGTCCGTCATTTGGAAGAGCAGCTGCGGGGCGGACAAGGGGAACAGGCCCGTCGGTTGGAAGAGCAGATGCTCCTCATGAAGGACCTTCACGCTACCTTCGGGCAGGAAATCAAGGAGGTGAAGGATAGGGTTGCTCAGCATGACAACCGCCTGTCAGAAGCTGAAACCCAAATCGCGAAAGCTGAAACCCGAATCGAGAAAGCCGAAACCCGAATCGACCAAGTGAACAATCGGGTTGAAAATGTAATGGCTGACATGAAGAAATCACTGGAGGAACTCAAACTTGGGGATGGAACTACAGCTCCCGTAGTAGCTACTAAACTTTCGCTACGTGGGTTCAAGGTGCCTCCGTTCGACGGGACTTCTTCCTGGTCAGCCTACAAAATTCACTTCGAGGCTGTTATGAAAGCGAACGGCTGGAATAAAAGTCAGGCCATGACTGCTCTCACACTAGGCCTGCGCGACCTGGCCGTAACAGTTCTGGAAGCTCTCGGTGAGGAAGTGACTTATTAGCAACTCCTTGAGGCATGGGAGGCGAGATATGGCGACGCTCACCTGGAACACGTCTTTCGTGCGCAGCTTAAAGATCGCGTGCAGCGCATCAACGAAAACCTGCAGCAGTGAGCTCTAGAGGTGGAGAAGCTGGTGCGAAAAGCATACCGGTCTGTACCTGCGCTCATTGAAGGGAACCTGGTGCAGATATTCATCGACGACATCCGCGACCTGGAAGTCAGAGCTGCTGTGAGGCTCGAGCACCACGAGGCGCTTAAGGACGCCTTGGCCCATGCACTGGAGGTGGAAGCCGTGCGGCAGGATCATCGTTCCCATCGCTTCAGGGAGGTTGCAGCAGCTACAGTTCGCGACCGCAACAAAGGATACAGCCCTAGGTGCTATGGCTGTGGGGAAAAGGGCCATCTTCGATCCAGCTGCCCCAAGCGAACCCTAGAAAGGGAAGTTGAACGATCTCAGGAGGGTAGTGCGGCCGAAAGCACCGCCCAGCAACAGCAGGGAAACGAGTAAAGGCCAGAACTGCGGGGCGGGTGCTGGCTGATCTTAAAATAGCACCAAGGATCACGATCTCATGATGGGAACAGTCTAATCATCAAGGGCGAGGTCAACGGAATGCCGTGTAAACTGACCATAGACACTGGAGCCTCTCGTACGGTTGTTAGTTCCCAACTTATAAGTCAGTTCCTTGGGGACTCTGCATACAACCGAGAATGCATTAATTTGGTGACAGCCAACGGTCAGCGTATACCCGTCCGTGGAGAGAAGGAGATGGAGTTGAAGCTAGGCAACGTGATCTACCTGCATAATGTCATCGTGGCTGATATAATGGACGACTGCATCCTAGGCCTGGACTTTATGAGGAATAATTGTTGTGAGATCGACGTTAAGCAAGGTGTTTTGAATTGTGGAAAGGAGGAACTTTTCATGGAAGGTGCGTTACCAGGGAACGTGTACAGAATTAAGAAGATTGTTCTTCCGCCGAGATCGGAAACGGTTGTTCCGGTTAGTCTCCCTCAAAACGCTGGGCAAGCTCACCGTTGTGTACTTGTGGAAAGGGTAAACAATGACCTTTCATGGAAAGTAGCTCGAACCTTGGTCAGAAGCACTGGCATCTCAGGAGTACGTATGCTGAACCTGTATGACCGGGAACAGATTATAGAAAAAGGCACGCTGGTTGGTACTTGTGAGGAAGTGGATTGGTTACGTCGGTGCCAATATCTATCGAGTGAAACTCCCAGCAAGGATGCACAAACGAGAGTGACCTCACTTTTGGAAGACAGTCGCAGCGTTCTCTTCCCGACCGAAATGGTCAAGGCGAAGAAGTTGTTACTCAAGTATGCCGATGTATTCTCATCAAACGACGCTGACATAGGAAAGACTGGCTTATTTCAACACAAAATAAACACAGAAGAAGAATTGCCTATCCGTCAGCGGCCAAGAAGATTGCTGGTAGCACGTGAAAAGGAAGTAGAAACCATGATTGAAGGAATGGTAAAGGATGGTGTTATTGAACCTTTCTCTAGTCCATGATGTTTACCAGTGGTGCTGGTAAAGAAGAAGGATGGCAGCATGCGGTTTTGTGTTGACTACCGCCATCTGAACGATGTTACGAAGAAGGACAGCTCAACATTCCTTGCCAAGAATTGATGGACATGCTTACAGGAGTAAAGTGATTTAGCACGCTGAATCTAAAAAGTGGCTACTGGCAAGTTGAAATTGACCCCAAGGACAAGGAGAAAACTGCGTTCTCGATAGGAAAGGGTCTGTGGCAATTTAAAGTAATGCCGTTTGGGTTATGCAATGCTCCAGCAACGTTTGAAAGGCTGATGGAACTTGTACTTGCCGGGCTAATTGGCGATGCCTGTCTGGTTTACTTGGATGACATCATCATAGTGGGCCGTACGTTTGAGGAACACCTTCAAAACCTGGAACGCGTGCTAATGAAGATTCAGAGTGCCAACCTCAAGTTGAGTCCGAAGAAATATTCACTATTCAAAGGGCAAGTTAACTTTTTGGGTATGTAGTATCGGAAGAAGGTATCCGCATGGATCCAGAGAAAATCGCCGCTGTCAAGGATTGGCCGGTTCCAAAAGACAAGACGCAGGTTAGAGCATTTTTGGGTTTGTGCTCCTACTACCGGCGATTTGTGAAGAACTTTGCAGATATAGCCAAACCTCTGCATAAGCTAACCGAGGACAAGCGACATTTCTGCTGGGATGAAAGTTGCAATATCGCATTCCAGGAGCTCAAGAACCGTCTGTTCAAAACACCTATTTTGGGATACCCTGATGCAAGCAAAGAATTTATAGTTGACACAGACGCAAGTGATACAGGGCTCGGCGGTGTGTTGTCTCAACGGAACGGTGATCGAGAGATTGTGATAGCGTACTTCAGCAAGTCGTTGTCAAAGCCGGAAAGGAACTATTGTGTTACAAGACGCGAATTGCTAGCTGTGGTAAAGTCGTTGCAGCATTTTAGCAAATATCTTCTGGGGTGAAAATTTCAGTTACGAACTGACCATGCTACACTAAAATGGCTATTGCAGTTTAAAAATCCAGAAGGACAAGTTGCGAGGTGGATTGAACTACTGCAGGAATACGACTTTGAGATCGAACATCGCAGCGGGAAATCTCATGGCAACGCAGATGCATTGTCAAGAAGACCTTGTCCTGAAGATTGCAAACATTGTACTAGGCAAGAGAGTAAGGAAGTGGTATCCGTGAGGATGCTCAGGGCAGACCACCTCAGCAACGAGTGGAAGGACAGTTTATAACGTGCACAGCAGGAAGATCCGGACATCAAGCCTAATCTGGAATGGATGAAGGCCAGTGCTCCCAAGCACAAGTGGAGCGACGTCTCAGCGATGAGTTCGATCACTAAATGCTATTGGGTCCAGTGGGACAGCTTGCTGCTTCAGGATGGAGTTATGTGCCGTAAATGGGAAAATGTTCGGGGAGACAGCTGTCATTTGCAAATGGTTGTCCCTAAAGCTAAAGTACTTGATGTTCTACAGCTGTACCATAATGATTATTCAGGAGGTCATCTTGGAGTTAAACGAACTCTACTGAAGATCCGAAAACGGTTTTACTGGGTCCACTGTCGAAACGATGTCGAGGACTGGTGTCGCAAATGTACAAGTTGTGCGGCTGTAAACGGACCTCAGACTCGTAGTAGAGGTGCATTGAAGTTGTGCAATGTTGGTGCACCATGGGAGAGAATAGCCATTGACGTGGCGGGGCCGTTTCCGGAGAGTGAAAGCGGTAACAAGTATTTCATGGTTGTGATGGATTATTTCACTAACTGGCCAGAAGTTTTCGCCATTCGAAATCAAGAAGCTTCAACAGTTGCAGATAAACTAGTTCATGAAGTCTTCTGTCGTTTTGGGTTACGAGTCCTGTTTCATCAAGATAACGCCCGTGTTCACACGTCAGTACAGTCAATGGCTGAAATTCACAACTGTGGCTTTGAACTGTTACCGCATTCGCCGTATTCACCTGATCTGGCATCATCAGACTTCTTTCTGTTCCCTAACCTAAAAAAGCACTTGGGAGGTCAAAGATTTTCGACAAACGACGAGGTCAAAGCAGCTGTAGACCCATATTTTGACTCTAAGGAAGAATCATTTTTTTTCAACGGTCTAAATGCTTGGAAGGGGAGGTGGCAAAAGTGTATTGAACTTGATGGTGATTATGTAGAAAAATAAAAATATAACTGATTTAGTATGTGTTTATTTTCTTGGTTAGGCCGAGTGCTTTTCAATCCACCCAGGTACCTTTAGAGATTCACAGCGATCAAGGAAGGAATTTTGAGTCTCAAATATTCCAGGAAACTTGCCGAGTTATGGGTACTCATAAAACATGAACGACTTCTTATCACCCGCAATCTGATGGAATGGTAGTACGATTTAATCAGACATTGGAGAGGTACCTAGCAAAAGTTGTAGACAACCGGCAACGAGATTGGGATAAGCACATACAACCGTTTTTGCTGTCATATCGAAGCGCTTTTCACGAAAGTACATCAGTGATACCAGTTTTCGCAAACTTTGGAAGAAAATTACTGCTGCCTGCAGACCTGATCACCGGGATACCACCTGATGCCCCACGCAGTATAACCGATTATGCAAATGACTTGCGGAACAAAATGAATGAAATTTATGAACACGTCAGACAATCGGGCCAGCAAATGTCTGAAAAGACGAAAACCCGGTATGACCGCAAAATGAAAAACAAAGGGTTCGACGAAGGTGTGGTTACACAATCCGGTCCGCAGCAAAGGGGAAATCTCCTAAGCTTCAAGTTAAATGGGACGGCCCGTACCGGATTGTGACCAGTATCAACGATGTAACCTATCGGATACAGAAGGGCGCAAGAGGGACTCCTAAGATCGTCCATGTGGATCGCCTGGCGCGTTATTATAGGGCCGATAATGCTCGGGACGAGCATGTCTTAGGAGGGGGCAGTGTTGCGCGGCTAAGTTGACATCTGGTACTAGCGCCATCTAGTGTCGGGTAACGGAGCGAGGGGAGAGCTTTCCAGAAAATGACATCACTAATCTTTCAACCGACAACGCCATCTGTTGTCGAAATGAAGAACTAAGCTTCTGGAAGCTGACTCTCGAACTTTCGGCGCTTTGTCGATTGGTGCGCGTATTTACTTGAATGTTCTGGATGATTCGGTAATATTGTGTATTTATAGGCGCTGCAAGGTGCGATCGGGGAAATATTGAATTTGGCGAGACAATCGAAGCTTCGGAGCGAAATAAAGTGAATTAGTGTGCTTAGTGTTATTGGTGTTTTAAGTTTTAATTTGTGTAAAAAAAATTAAAGTGTTAATTTAGGTAATCCTATCGGCAATTTTTATTGTCACGAACCTTAAGCTCGTAACAATACCAAGGGAGTTCAGGAGGGCAACCAGCGTGGCGTGGCGGTATGTGCAACTCAAGCTAATGCTACTCTAATACAAACAAAAACACTATAATACAACCAAAGTGTATGGAACAGAGTGTGTTTGTTTTCATGCAAACCGAATGATACGCCCAGCTGTACGTTAGCACAGTATATGTCTCTATTATACTGTGACGTTAGAGAGTGAATACTTCGTTATCAAACTTACAACTGACTTAAGTCTTGTTTTTCTTTCTGCCCTTATACGGAACTAGCTGATACCCGCTCGCTTCACTCGGTGGAATTCCGAAATTTTTTTTAGGACTACCGTAAAGTCCGTTCTAAATGAGTGTCGACATTGTAAAATGAGTAACCATACTAAATTTATTCTTAATTTATTCTTGTGTCCACCGATCGCACAGCGGTGACCAGGAGACAACTAGGTTATTTGAACATCCCAATGAAGCCTCTGATGTAGCCCTGAATCGGTACCATACTGCACAGTTGGTTTTTCTGGGAGACTTTAATGTCTGTCATCAGGACTGGTTGTTGCCATACCAGAAGAAGAACCACGCTAGGAGAGAGGCGTGGAATTTCGCCTTGTCGCTGGAGCTCAGTTGGTACAACAAGCGACTAGGGTACCCGATGTGGATGGATACACAGTCAACTGCCTCGATCTCCTGGCGATGACCGATCTGGATAGGTACGCTGTTCAGGTTACCTCACCCTTGGGAACTTTTGACCATTGTCTGCTGAAATATGCGTCGGTATTTTACCCACCCAACTACAATTTACAAGGTATGCGGAAAATGTGGTAATACAAGTCACCAGATTGGGATGAGATGCAGCATTTCTTTACATCTTATTCTTGGCGCAGGTCTTCTTCTCATCTGAAAAGCTGCACGGAAGCCATTACTGATGTGATAGGTCAAGCGATGGAGTATTTCATTCCCATTGCTAACGTGCCCATTGGCGGTAAAGCTCGTCAATGGTTCAGCGTTAAGTGAACGTGTAAGTGTAAGTTTTGAAATTTATTCTAGGAATCCACTGACCACCTTCAGTTGTTACGAGTTGAATTTTCTCCGTTTTTCAACTATGGTCGGTTCATTGATTCCAGGGCCAAAGCAGCCGCAAAAAAGTAGATGTACTTGCTAGGGCGTGACGTTACTTCACGTCGGGGCAGCTTCTTACCTTATACAAAGCGCAAGTCCGGTCGTGCATGGAGTACTGCTGTCACATTTTGACAGGTGCTGCAAAATGTCACCTAGCAGCGATTAACTCAATGGAGAGAACGTGCTAAAAGAATCATTGGTGACCTTGACTTGGTTGAAACAAATATTGTCAGCCTCAAGCACAGGCGCAGAGTAGCCAGCCTCTTAGTATTCTAAAGGATGTATTTCGGTGAGTGTGCGCAGGAATTGCACGCTTTAATTCCTCCCTCTCTTTCCACCGTCGGACAAATAGACAGTTGGCGTGTCTTCACCCATTTGTTGTCGCTATTCCACACATTAGAACAAGATGATTTGCTCCTTTTTTTGTAAAACGTACAGCAAAGGAGTGGAATAATTTACTGGCGTCTGTTTTTCCGTCCAAATACAACCTGGGCTTCTTCAAAGCAAGTGAATAATATAGGCTTTTGTTACGTTAAGATATTGCGATTTGCCGTCTGAGACTACATCATCACTTGACACCTGTGGAATTGTGGTCAAGCACTGGCTTATATATATAAGTTAAAAAAATCATTATATAAAAGTTAAAAAAAATCATGTCAATCGGGTGTATAGTGTTTTTTTATTAGTTTTTTATTATGTGCGAGCAGCTATGCAGGTCTAGGGAAGGAGACCAGTATCATTGCGACCTAGTAGATCTATTGTGATCGCTGCTATGGCTATAGATCACGGCTAAGCCCTATGTCTTCAATGAATAAAAGGAGTTGCTTAGCCGTGAGCAATTTCACTTCTTCTGGGCGGAGTACATAATTTCAAAGATGAGTGTTACGTTTGCGCATTAACGGTCCGCAATCAGTTAGGATGTGTAGAGTCATTTCTTCCATTACGGAACAGAACCGACACATCCTTGAATTGCTTAGTCCCAGGATGGACGTGTGCTTTTTAAGACAACAGTGACCAGTTAAGGCTCTTGCCAGAATGCGCAATTTATTTTTACTTAATTCCAGTGCTTCTGAAGCGAATTTCTGATCAAAAGCCCGGATTCAGGTTTTAGAATGTTTTAAGCCTGATGTGTCAGACCAGATGTTAAGTGATTTATTGTGATAAAGAGTTTCAAGGGTCAATAGGGCTAGGCTTCTTGAGATTCCACAAAATGGGTCGGGTCCAAATTGTGTGCACTTTGAGCCCTCCCGTGCAAGTTTGTCAGCAAATTCGTTGCCTACAATACTCTCGTTATCCTCGTTGTATTTCGGTTATATATAGATTATTTAGAGTCAGCATATCATGTTTTCTTCTTCCATTATATTCTATTAGACTTCATCTCTTCACTCACTCCTTTATTGTTCATATATTTATTCCATAATACCAACAATCCATTTTTTTCTTAGGCCTCCCCATATTATTATATTATATTTACAATCTATTTTCATAGTCAACATTATTCTCGTTAACTTTGCATAATATGCCCATTTTCCGTATTTTATTAAATATTTGATAATGTGATATCACTGCAAGTTGTTCATATTATTCTTCAATCATTGTAACAAAATAAACATGTCAGGTTAACCGAAATGTGTATTTAGCGCACGATGTTACTTGACTAGAAAATCAAAAGGAAGTAGACTAAAATTCTTACTACTGCTTGAAGCAATCTTCCTTATATAGCATTGTGCTCTAAACTAGTGTATCTGTCTGCATAAGCTGGATTTCGAGGTAAAGGTTAAAGATATTATATATTTTTTTAGCAATTGCGTAGAAATTTATAATTTATAGTTGTTAATTAATGTCAATTCGTTCATATCATTTGTCTGTGTTGCATAACATGTTGGTTTAAAAATAGTAGTAGTGATGACAGATTAAGTAAATTATAAAAGAGGTGAGCTTTAATTAATATAGATTTTATTACAGACATATTGGAATAAATGTTTTAAGGTAATTATTACATATGTCAACCATTCTTAATGCAAGCATTTTATGCTTGACTGTCGTGAAACGGAAACATAAGTAATGTTAATATCACTGCTGTTAATATTTTTAAACTACGTGCGTTCGGCGTTTGCATATTTAAACAAACTCTGAAATTAGCAAACTGTAATAAAGAGCGTTTGTGTATTAATACAAATAAGGGTATAAAACGGGCAGTGTACTATTTCTATAAAGACGCAAACTGATAAATTATAGTTATTGTGTGCTGTAGGTTTGAAACCTATAGACATCTATATTTGTAATAGATAAAAATAAAGTATATCTGCCTTGTCACCTCTTAGGACAACAAATTCTTCGTTATCAATAATAACGTTCTTCGGTTCTCTAAGTTCACCATGTCATTTCACAGCAGCATTTTGCTGCTTTTGGTCACCCTGGTATTGTGTGTAAGCGTATTAATTAATCAAGTCAATTCATTCGTAATGCCATAATATGCTGTGAGACTCTACCTTGTTCTATATGCTGTGCACTTTACACGCACGCTTTATGCTCTTCATTCGTCATTATGCCGCCATTTTCCACATTTATAGTGATGATCACGTGATAAGAGCGCGAATATTTATAAAAAATATGATCTTATTTATTTAATTATTTAATAATAATATTGCAATTATAATATGACTAATGCTTAATAATTACTCATATTATATTGCATTATTTATCTTAACATCAATTCGCATAAAAATCAAATCCAATGTAAGTAACGTTGACAAGAGACGGAACGGGCCTGCTAGAAAACTTTATAAAATAATTGCTACAGTTAATGTCAATGAAACGAGTATGAACAAACAGTCCCATATTGTCCTTGACCATAGTTTTTTTTTTATTATACTGACCTTTAAAGAACTTCTGATCTTGATTGGAAAAGTTTATCTGTAATAGAAATCAAATAAGAAGATAATAACAACACAACAGTCGAACGCCCCTAATTAAGTTTAAACCTAAATGCTTCTATTGTGAAATATGCTCGTATTTATTTATTTTTAAGTTTTAAATCAAACAACTGTTTTTTTTATATAATTTGTTCTGGTGGACAATCTTCTTACCCATTTCGCAAAATCTGTTTCACAAATAGTTCGGCTTTGTTGAATTTCCCTACTAAACCAATGACACTATAATTCAACAGCAGTTAATTCTGGATGAAAAAGGTTTATAATCACAAAAAAGTGCAAAATTTAAAGTAAGTGTTGTTGGGGCTTGTGGTGTTAGTTTTAGTCTTAGCAGTGCTCGGTTATGGGAGGTAGGGAAGTGTTCTTCAAAGGAGATAAAACACATCATTGTTTGTTACACACAGTATATTCTGAATATCTAGTACGCGGTCATCCATCGATTCATCCATAATAACCTATAAAAGTCTACTGTTAAACATATGTCCTCCTCGATATATTCATACCGAGAATCTTATAGCAAGCGCAGTTTTCTATAATTTTGAGTTGCGATCAGGAAGATATTGGCTATTTCCGGTTTCCCCACAGTCGGCTGTTAGGACAGCATCTCTCTCTTATCTATCTTATCTATCTCTCTCTCTCTCTCTCTTTCATTCTTACATCGCCACTACAAGTTTACACTAAGAGTAGTAAGTAAAAGTGGTTGCGAATAGTAACTTACCTCATACTTATATCTTATCAAGTCGGTGTCATAGTGTATTTAAAGTATTGAATTGATTTTTGTGTGTAAATTTTTTTACGAAAATCATTTTACATTGTTCGATGTTTATCTTAGAACCAACTTTCAGGACTCAAACATTACTAATTATCTATTACAGAATAATGTTTAGAAAGAAAACATCGCCTGTGATTCAGTACAGCCAACGCTCCGCAACTTTTCAATCAGCCATGAAACTATCGATTGCAATTGGGCAAGTTTTTGGACTTAATCCTGTTATTGGTGTTTTCAATGTCGATGCATCTAAAATGCGGTAGATAAGTTCTTATTTTTGCACTAAATTAATTTTATTTATCGTGTGGTGGTATTTGAACTATTTCATCATTATCATCACACTATTTATGTAACAAAGTGTACTGATTGTAATTATATCCCTCCTTGTTCATGTCGCAAATACCTCGCGCAATATGCTTGTTAAAGTCCTTACTTATTATATTAAGTAACACGTTGAGTTCCCCAGAACTATAATACCTGAGTATTTCTCTATGCTTAAAGGTATCTAAATTAGTACCAATTGACAAGACCAGTAATCTCAGCTCATCAGCAACTATAAGCTTATTTCTAAGTAGTCCACATAGGTTCCCTATTTTTAGAAGAGGGAGCAAACGAGCAGGCAACTCACCTGACGCCTAATGTCGACAGCCGCCCAAGAACAATTGCAACACCAGGGTTGTCACAGATTGTTGCCGACCTTTTAAAAAGTTTAGGCTCTTTTTTTGAAATTCCCTAAGTAGTTTCAGAATGAGATCGGTGCGCTCTGTGCAAGATGTGATTGAATAGAAGGAGCTGGCACTGGGGGAGGACCATGCTATAAGACATTATAAGCATAAAGTTGCAAACCAATCATGTATTTCGTATGGTGAATGAAGAGAACCGGAGATACAATATACGCTTAGACGTGGAGTTGCAGAGAAAACAGCCCGTCGTAGACTAAACTAAACTACATTTTACTCGTAACGAAACATTCCATCTTAGTTCTATGTATCTTGAATTTTATCATTGTTAAATATAGACATACCATCAATTAGACCGTGTGCTCTTTAGTCACCCTGAGTCTAAAATAAATTGCGTAGCGTGGTCATATTTTGTCTCTCCCACCAGTTTCGTCGTTCATTATTGCAAACATTAAATATATTAAAACTATATATAATTTGAATGCTAAATCTGAATATTGAAATTTGAATGCTGAACCAGGTTTACATTTTATTCAGCGAGGTGTGTATATACAATCTTTTCGATTTTGGGGCAAGGCGCAATGTTGTGTTTTTGCATATTAAAATATATAAAGGACACCAACACATCACTCTCGTCACACAGTAAGTTGATTATTTAAATTCCGTTATGTAACTTATTGTACGTGGTAGAGTCATGCATGTATATTAGTGGTATATTTATAGCACGAATGGGTCGGAGGCTCGACCGGGGATGGACCATGCTCTCACAGAATACCAGCGTTAAATAGCAGTTTAATGCTGCTATGTTTTTTATGTTGAGTGTAGAGAACTGGAGACCCTTTTTACTGTAAACGAGGCACTCCATCTTAGTCCTCACGGGTGATATCGCATCTGCATTTTTATTTGTAATCAAGGATAGATGTAGATGACTATCGGCCACAGCAACTGCTTACCATTAGGTGGACGGTGTTATCGTTTGTCACCCTATCCTATATAAAAAATATGTAAATAGAGAGAAAAATATGGCAATATATATTTCAGTATAGGTGTAGTAGCTACCAATACAGGTAATTACATAGTTATTTTATGAGATGTAACGAAACTATGAACGTTTTGAACAGAAACAGATACGTGTTTTCATTCAATATAGATTATAGATTATAAATAAAACTTATTGAAAAATTACCCTTTTGTTTAATTTACCACAGGTTCGGAAAAAAAATCTGTCCTGGGAAACCCAGCGGCTTAGTGATGGAAAGACAATGGAAAGACAATAATTGTTGATTGTAATTATATTCGTGTAGGGTGAAGTTTTTTTTTAATTATAGAATGAGGCATGATGCAAAATTATTTTAGATATAGATGCTACTATTATAGTAAAAGAAAAAAGATAAAAGTATCTGTATATAAAATGTTCCAAAAATATAAGTGTAATTTTTATGTATTATAAAAATGTCTTAAAATTAATTTCTATCTGTTTCTAAATTATTTAATATTCTTAAAAAACGTTATAAAAACAAAATAAATAACATAATCATTCGCATTTCAGCTTCTCTAGCATTCTACAGTTCTAATTTTATTACAATGGTACTATTTCTTCGTATGGCTATGAAATGGCCACGACTTTGCTTACAAATATCAATGACGGAAGCTTTAAGTCCTAACTTCGATACTACACTGGTTAAGAAATGTAATATGAGCTGCGCCATCGTCCTTACTTTAGCCCTAGGTAAGATTTATGTTACATTTTGATTTAAGAATTTCTTATCAAGATTACCTGTAAAGTCAATCCCAAGGAATATTTTGTTACTGTTTATAAATAAAATTTAAATATTTTGGTATAATAATTTCAATGTATTTCTAATTCCTCAGTGAGTAATAATAAAATAATTATACAGGGTTATATTGCAAAAACTGGCCAAATTTCCACAAAAGGTTCAGAATAGGTAATATAGGCAAATTTTGAAGAAAAATGAATTAAAAAAATATGTCAACCATTATATCCTTTTTATGTTTTAAATTCAAAATGCATGGTAATGCATTATTTTACCTGATTTTACTGCGCACGCACACATTCGTAAAGATCGATCGATGGCCGTAAACGGTGTTGCACATAAATCACATTCAGTGTGGGATAATTTAAAATAAAACTAGAAGCCTTATTTACCCACGTTTTTAAAAACTATACTAAAGGTATATCATTATTTATATATTTGACTTTAAGATTAAAATTTGGCTACTCTTTGAAAAATAACTCATTATACTAAAAAGTTAGCTTTTTGTAAACTATGCATGGAAACTGGCTTAATATGAGCTTAAAGGCTGGTATTAAAATGTCAAAAAAAATAAAGTCAAAACATTTTAAAACAATCTTTTAATTAAGCAAAAAGTAATAAATGACTAAAAAGTAAAATGAAAAATGAAAAACATCACATAACTCAAACTTGTATTTGTAACAACTAACCATATCAAATAGAAATGTCAAGTACATAATATAAAATACAGGTTTCGCTCATAAACCTGGACTTTACTTACTGTAGGTAACAAAAACTTATTCCGCTTAACACTAGATGAACCTTAATCAATTATCGCTAAATTAAAAGCATTATATAAAATGTCTTAACGTCCACAACGATGAAGCTAAACTTAGTAACCGAAAAGCTTTTATGGGATAAGGCATAGCGTTTTGAAGTTCTACAAACACAAGCCAAAGTACAACTTCGGATATTGGGACGTACCGAAGTCCAACTTCTGATATTGTCACGTTACGAAGTTCAAACTTCGGATATCGATGAACAAGTTTACTACTTTCTCTCATCCACTACGTTATTGTATGCGGTGTGTACGTAATAGCGTTAGCCGCTACAAACTTGTCATTTTACAATTATAATCCAATACATAAACAGAACTTAAGATTGCGGCGCAGTGTCTACGGACTGCTCAATGGGAGCGGTGGCAACATCGTGCTCTGACAGCGCTCTTAACAGAACGTCAAAGACTCAAATACTGAGTCAGTGTGTCATCAGCTATGTGCCAATAACGCACAACTGACTAAATGTATTTCATGTGTGATCAATATTTTTTAACAGTACCATTTTGCAATTTTTATTGTTAGCCAGGATCAAAAGATCTTCTGAAACTACATAATCTACTAGATCTTAGTAATTACGGGAAACCCTCTTAACTATGATAGAAACCCATGTCATCCGTGAACAAATATAAGTGCAAAGGCACCTTTCCTCGGTGCTGAGATCAATAGTACGATGCTATATACTTAAAATTTAATAAATTAATTTGCAGTTGAACACATTTTATCAGATCTAGCGGGATTTGCAGCAGTGATCGATTGTCAACCACATAAAAATGCTTACGAAGCTTTCGTAACTCAAAGCTTTCCTTGGGTTTATGTGTTTTTGCCCTATAACCATTTTGTTGGATTTTTATCACAGGTAAAATAATGTACTAAACTTTTAATTATATTTTTCTTAACAGGTAACGTCTCTTCTATTTTGTTTTATTTTATATACACTCATTGGGCTAAACAAAATGATGTTTTTAAAGTGTTTCTCTGTTTTTTATTTTCAACTTTTACTTTCTTTGAACACTGAAACCAAACATAAAGACATCTTATCTTTCACTAAACATCACAAAAAACAAAATATTTACACTGATATCATTGTGTATTCACTATTATCTTCTCCCTTTAGGTCACTTCGATATAAGTAAGACTTATATAATTGTGGCTGTGACAAAGGTATTGGTAGTAGTTTACTTAATTATTAGATGCCACTGAATGCAGATATTCATACGCAATATGTGCATCCGAACCACTTAAGTAGAATGCATCATATACTATAGTCATATGTGACATCAGCAATCATCATCATTATCATCATTACAGCTCTTCACAAGTCCACTGCTGAACATAGGCCTCCCCCAAGCAATGCCACAAAGCATGGTCCTGAGCCACCTGCATCCATCGACTTCCTGCATGTCTTACCAAGTCGTCACTCCATCTAGTGGGGGGTCGCCCTACACTACGCCTACCGGTACGAGGCTGCCACTCGAGAACCTTTCTTCCCCATCGGTTATCCTTCGAGTACCCACTTCAGCTTACTAATCCGTTGGGCTATGTCGGTCCGACATAGCCCAACGACATCAGCAATGTATACCCTAAAATCCCAAACAAGAAAATTTGTCAACCAACATTTACCTCAAATAGACTTCAGAGCGGGTATTAAAATAAATAATCTTGATAATCCTGTAATCAGTCCACGGCTGGGACTCACTTACATTTAAGAAAATTTGTCGTAATTGATATTATTGCTGTACCAATCGCTGACTGAAGTGGCCATTGAAATAGAATCTATGAAACATCGAATTCATTAAATGTATCGTATATTCTATTAATAGGATTTGTTATCAATTTTCAGCTTGTGAATATACAGTCCACATTCACTTGGAGTTTTGCGGATTTATTTATTATCTGCATCAGCTTTTACTTGATTTCAAGACTAGAACAAGTCAACCTAAAAATTGTTACAGCTCGCGGTAAAGTAAGAATTTTTAATATAATATACTCGTAACTATTGAACTTTCTAATGGCTCCAATTTAAAATTGAATCTTGAACAAAAATATTTAGAATAAAATGTTGGTACCAACCATTGAGCATGTACTACGTACTAGAGGCGACACTGCATTTAGCTACTCTGTTCCACTCAACTGCGGTGCATAAACCGCACTTTAATCAGTCACTCACTAGGCGCTTGTGGAGTTGACACGTGTTATGCTGATTTGAAAAAAATCTCTTGATAAAAATATGCCGTCGTGTCTACTTAGATATCGCACAAATAATTCAAGAAATGTCAGTAAAAACCAATGAATTACTTTTAATCTGTTAATAAGATACTTAATCAATAAAAAAGTATTATTTATTAATAATAAAACAGATTATTACTAAGACGCCATCTCGTGTCATGGAATATAGATTATGAAATTAATTTTTTCAGATGCGACATTTCTGTGGGTATTTAAGTATAGGACGAATATACTAGGTTCTTTTTGTAGAAACATATATAAGTTATCGTAATTATACTAATTTTTTATATTTAAATCTGCTCATTATTCTTTTATTTTATTTTTAGGTTTCCACATCAAAGTCAAAGTGGAATAAATTCGTCCATTGTTAACTCTCGCGTGCCCAGCATTTATTACTATTATTCTAATTTATATAAATATATTTGTAATTTATGTGTTATATTTAGAAGTTTTGTTAAACATACTTTTAGTATGTTTATTATATTTGACATAGATACCTTTTAAAATATTAAGATAAAAATATCATTAAAATATATTTGTGATATAATATTATGTAATATTATAGTAAATAAGAAAATATAATATACTAAATAAATGACAAAATTAAAAAATGTTCTCAATATAATTTATAGTCATCCTACCTATGTTTATTCTATGATAAAAAACCAACCGCGCGAACACAGAGTAGCGCACATTTTTTGTTTGAAATAGTTGTTCTAGTACGTAAGTACATATTACTTGAATGGTACCAACTAATCATATTTATGACCTTTATTCATTTCTACATTATAATATTTAGTAAGTTATTGTTACGAGCGTACAACATTACTTATTAGTTATGCAGAATTGCATATTACCTTTTTAGAATATGTCACCGTACTTTTGGCGCTCGGTCCGCGAAGACTACTGTAGAGCTGCGTCTCTAGTGAGGCGTATTGATGATGTTATTGGAGCTTTAATATTTATCTCTTTCGCAAACAACCTCTTTTTTATCTGCCTCCAACTATATAACACGTTAAAGTAAGTACACTTTGTAAATAAAATAAAAGTTAATTATATTTATCTTAAATCATATGCCTAATATATTTTACCTAAGTTAGACTAATTCATATAGTACAGCAATTTTTCTACAGTTTGTGGTGTGGTGTAAACTTTTTCCTTAAATGTGTGAATTTTATAACATGTAAGTTTTAATAAAGTTATCTTTTAAAAACACAAAATAATATTCTCGTTGATAATTACTTTTTTAATTCATTTCAGAGATGGTATCAATGCTACAAATTTATGTAGTGACCTAGACGCAAGGTAAATACAATTATTTTTTAATATTATTTTTGGTTAATCATTACATATAACATAAACACTCACGCCTGTCACCCAGAGGGGTAGGCAGAAACTACAGACTTCCATTTAGCACGATCCTGACATACCTTTCTCGCCTCTTCCACATCCATATACCTACGCATACATGCTCGTCGGTTAAGGGTACTCTTAATTTGGCCCATTTTTAGTATATCGCCAATTTGGTCGACAAACTTCCGCCTAGGACGTCCCTTTCTGACTCTTCCATTCACTTCTGCAACATATATTTGCTTTGTCAGTCTTTCCGCATTCATTCTTTCTACATGACCAAACCACCGAAGCATTCCTTTCTTAATCCTGGTCACCGCATCATCTTGCAAACCACACTCTACTTTTATCACACATTTCTCACCCTGTCACTCAGATTCAGCCCCAACATACTCCTTAGCGACCGCATTTCTACTGCATTTATTCTACTCTCGTGCTTCTTCTGCCACACCCAACTTTCACTACCATACGTTAAAGTAGGGACTAATACAGCACTGTGAATTGCCATACGTGCCTTTTTTGACACATTCTGACTTTTCACAATAGAGTTAATCATTACTTTCGTTTTATTCTATTTTTAATCTTAAATTTATATTTTCAATCCACTGCTGCGTATAAACCTTTCCAGGAAGACGCCAAAATAGTACATTAGAGCTATAATGAATTGAATTGAAAATAAGTAGATAAGCAGTTAGTCAAATGCTCCGTTACGTAGTTGCGGAGTAAAAGAATCCACTACCCAGAAGGAAAAAAAATGTGCAGAAGCATTATCTTGTTAACAACTTCCAATAATAAAGAGAAAACTGTGGTTGATAAGTGTGGTAACTATAGCAAATATCCCTTCTATAAGGCATTAGACAATCCATCGGCGAGGTCTATGTTAAGCAGTGGCTTTACGTGCTTTCAAGGTACAGGCAGCTCTCTGTCACTCTTGCTACCTGCATGAAATAATTACCTACAATCGCGAGGCACCCCGGGTAACATACGCATTCGGAACTAGCGCGTTGTAGGCGATTGAATGTTAAAGATTTCTAACGCTGTTTACGTAAATAGCTTTTTGTAAATACTTGTTGAATTAGGTTTTGTTTAGTGTCAAGTATATTTAGTTGTAGGATAAAATAGTTGAAAAAGTTAAGATGTAATATAAAAATTATATATATATATATATATATATATATATATATATATATATATATATATATATATATATATATATATATATATATATATAATGTACATTACTTATTTGATTAGTTGTAATGGCAAAAAGTCGTTCCTACTATAACTGTTGCACAATATATGCTAAATGATCAAAAAAAGTTTCAGATATATCACTTTTTAAGTTACAGAAGGATTTTAGTAGGAAGTTATGAAAGGTGAATTTATTTCATTTTAGGTAGTTATAGCAAAAAAGAATTAAGTAATGATTTATCTACAGAAGTAATACCTATAAACTTTATTATGAAACTTAGTTGAAATTTACTTCACATTCAATTGTATTTACTTCCATACCTATACTTTGTTTTTTATTTTTTTATACGTGGTACACATAGAGCCATAGTGCAGTTACATTAGTACATAGTATAGTTGTAGCACGAATGGGTCGGCTCTACCGTGGAAGAACCACGCTCTCACAGAATACCAGCGTAAAATAGTAGCTTAATGTTGCTGTGTTTTGTATGGTGAGTGTAGAAAACCAGATACTCTTTTTATTGGAAACGAAGCATTTCATCTTGGTCCTCACGGGTGACGCATATGCATTTTGGTTCGTAATCGAAGATAGATGTAGATGTCTATGGGTCTTACCACTTACCATCAGGCGGACTGTGTGCTCGTTTATCACTCAATTATATGAAAAAAATACTTGCCTTTTGTAATTAAAACATTTTAAATTAAAATAGCACAAAATACTGAAATTAAAACTTTGTTTACTAACAAGATTTTGAACTAAGTAGAATACGATTACATTTGTGTTAGGAATCGTATTTGAGGTATATTTGTTGTTTCTTCCGAGCCAAGCATCGCGATTTCCGACGAATGGCCTTGCAAGTTGCATGCGTTGAGCATCACAGAACTCACATAGGTGCTAAAATATGGTCAGTCGATCATAATCAGAATAGGTACTTTACCTAAGTAACTTAATTAACATTTTGCAATGTATTTTTTACTCTTCATTGACATCCCTTAGTAACCATGGAAAGTCCGCCGTGACTTAGGAACGAGAAAAGATGCAAAGTAATATGGACACACGCGCGTAGCGATAAAGTTTTATTTAGCTTGCGTGCGCGATTTGTCTATTTAATAATAATAATGTAGGCTATTAAACGTCGGCAAGCAGTCAACATCAAAGGAGTGCAACTTCTGTACTTCTGTAGCACTATTTTTAATTTTGTGGTACAGGTGTAAAACATGCCCAACTTCCTGACTCGAGGCTGCTACTGAAAATTTCTGGACAGTAAAACCAATATATAATGTGGGCCCAACCTGGGAAGAAGTAAACAAACTAATTAACATTTTCACTATGTACGATGGCTCACGCTTTAAGTCTACTTATAAATATTTGATATTACAGGCCCCTGCATGGCTACGAGCAAGCCACATATTTTATGTATTCCTTCGTATTCCTCGTAATGCGATCTTTAGCGGTTTCGTTGATAGCAGCCCGTGTATATACATGCAGTCGAAAGCCAGCAATATCTTTGTACGAGGTGTCATCGACTGCATACTGTACTGAGGTATAGCTACGCAATATGCTACACAATTATCTTCAATTCACCGTTGATAAAGTAATTTTAACATAATCGCCAGAAGACTAAACTACTATGCTCAATGCCACAAATGTGTTTCCCAATAGATAAATTTCAAGATTAACATGAAAACAAAGGTCATGTGTAACGTATATGTTACACCTGTGCTAGTACTTATTGTGAACTCTATGCTAGAAGGTGTTGACGTATATGCTTATATAAGGCAAATTGTCCAACTAGGTAAGTCCAAATTTGACCAAGGCTGGGTGGCTTCGGTAGATTAAAACACATTTTCTCGTCTCGTTCCTTAAAATTTAAAAAAAAGTGAACTTAATTCAATGAGGGCGATAGGTTCTCAAGTGGCAGGTTCGTACTGATTAAAAAAATTGGACGGCCCTACACAAGACCGTGCCAGTGCGTGACTAGGCTTAGGACCGTGTTTTTGGCGTTACTTGGGAATGGCCTTTGTTCAGCAGTGAACTTGTGAAGGGCTATAGTAATAATTGTAGTTATTACGATGATGCTACATAATTCTTTAACTTTTATTCAAAGAGTGTGCAGTGGCAGTATTAAAGAATCTATCATCCATCACTTCGTTACGGATTTCGTAACAAGCAACTATACGAAATGGCAGAAATGTCTCATGGCTTCCAAAGGATAACGGTCACTAAATTCATAGGCCGATAGAGATACAAAATCACCAAATAAGTAAAAATTATTTTTGTGTCATATTACGAATTAATATAATGTGACTTTTTTTTTAGATTCAGAGGTTATTAGACCAAATCCACGGAGATACAGTTGCATTAAGCGGACTTCAATTTTTTAATGTTAAAAAAGGACTAGTTCTATCTGTAAGTATTTTGAGTATAATAAGCTGTGTGGATATTTTACTTTGTTTTATATAACGGCCGTAATATGCAAAAATGTAGAAGCCTATCGTATAGACAGATAAATTTAGGTGGTAGGTCCCTTTTTATACCTAAGTCTGTCTGTTTAGGTACTACTCTCTTACCTACTTCTGCCTCCAAGAGCAGTATACTTGTAAATAAGAGGTTGTGAGGGATTCCATCTTAGCCCTCAGGGGTGACATCACTACTGCAGCCTTCTTTGTGCGAAGTTGGCGTAAGGTGTCCATGGCCACAATAGTGATTTACCATATCAAGTGGACTGCAAGTCCATATGTCACTTTTTTTTAAATTGGAGTAGGTGTGATAAGTACGGAGGATGCCGTACGGTTTCTATCCGTATAACTTTTAAAATTTAATATTAATAGTTAGATCTTGTGTTAGCAATAATGGCGAAGATGAGTTTTGATTTATTGTCACTTATCTTCGTAACTGATCTCATGGATCATTCTTAAAGTAGAAAATTCCACTATGAAAGCCATGAAACCAAAAACGCGTAGTGGGATCGTTAGTCCTATTCTCTCCAAATGCAGTACTGATATCGCGAGCTGTCTCTGCTGCGTAGAAATTACGTCTTAACTAGACTTTAAAAACTATAATAATTTTGAGGTCTCCATGCTTAACTCAATTACTAAATATAAAGGAAATTAAAAGTCAAGTAATAATTTTTGATTTTCTTTTTGGTTTTTTGCTGTTGATGCCTCATCACATCATCATTGATCAGCCATCATTTTAATCTTTGGTATATAGAGCCTTTATGATTCAGTGAATCTTAGTGGATGTTGTATTCCATCAAGTTGATTGTGTGCTCGTTATATTGCCCTGCTTATATCAATACCGCTGCTATGTTTGATAAATGTTGAGTAATGAGTATCAATGGTCGTTTTTACTTGTAACGTGACATTCCATCTTGATTATTAGAGGTGTCAAAGCATCTGAATTTTTATTCTTGTCGGATAGTTGTTGGTATCTATAGACCAAATGTGGTATCGACTTACTATTATGCACTGTAACGTCTACTCGTATCTCACAATTTTTCCAAAATAGTTACGTTTTGATTTTGTTTTAAATTTAAATGTTACATAAAGTTAAAGCTTTTCTTAAATTTTAGATTTTGGGAACAATTGTGACGTATGAACTAGTCTTACTTCAAGTTACTGGAATAACCTCATCAACATCGAGTCTCCCGTCAGGTGATTAAATGGAAGTACTAACGAACAATATTTTTTCTTTTGTAGAAGAAAATATTATTTTGTAGATAGCAAGATTCTCCTCTGATGTAGTTGCTGTCTTTTCTGTACTAAGGTTAATAAAAAATTACACAAGATAAAAATAAATAGTATTCTTTAAACGCGCGACTAATATATGTATGATTTTTGTTGTTTTTATATATCTCCTGAAAAGAAGCTAATAACTTAGGAATTTAAAATTTTCTCAATTTTTTTATCTCAATATTCATAAAATTAAAATAATTGCCATGCTGCAGTTATATTAGAAGTTTAGTTGTAGCACGAATGGGTCGGCTCGACCGGGGAAGGACCATGCTCTCGCAGAATACCAGCGTGAAATAGTAGCTCAATACTGCTATATTTCGTATGGTGAGTGTAGAGAACAACCCTTTTAGCATTCCATCTCCTCACGGGTGACAACGCATCTGCATTTTGATTCATAATCGAGTATAGATGTAGATGTATATGGGCCACAGTAACCACTTACCATCAGGTGGACTGTGTGCTCGTTTGTCACCCCATCCTATAAAAAAATGTACATATGCACATGTCGACAGCGTGAAAATCACAATTATTTCTATATATTACTCCAAATTATTTACGTAAGAAGATAAATTATATTCACACAAAAACTTTTATTACAATTTCATGATAAAACACTATACTAAAACACTAGAAAAATCCAAAAATCAACACACTAACATTCACACGAAAATGGTGTACGAAATGAATGTAGATTAGAAATAAATATCTATAGACTAAATGATTTTTTATTTTACTAGAGGATAGATAATTTCATATTGAGTCTATAATACTAAAATTCTTCATAGAAAAGTTGTCTCTAACCATAAGTATTTATGGGTTAAAGTACTGTGGGTGGGTTCGACCGAATTCGGTCACTTGGGATTTCACGGAATGTTGCAGCGACCGAGTTCGGTCGCTTGGTATTTGTGTGTTACTTGGTGTTACGTTGTGACTTGGTGCTGTTATGAACTCCACCATATGGTATAGTCACTAAACAAAGCTAGCAAGCTCGTCAGGCTAGTAATGAACCTCTTTAAACCATGGTAATTACCAACAACACCAAGGTACAAAAAAAATACATAAAAAAAGAAAAATACATTCACCTAGGCAAGCAAATAAGCTTCGATATACTAAACAACTAGCAGGAGATTGAGCGCAGGGCACAATTAACATGGAATAAGTACTGTAGTCTTAAAGAAATATTTAAGAGCAATATGCCAATCAAACTAAAGACTAAGGTTATGAATTCTTGCCTTATACCATTCCTGACCTATGCTTGTCAGACATGGAATTTTAACAAAAATATCATAAATAAAGTTATAACGTGCCAACAATTAATGGAGTGGAGTATGCTAAACATAAAAAGAATAAATGAAATAAGGCATAGTAGAATACGCAACATCACAAAATCAACAGAGAGCACAAGCACTTAGAACAAGCACTTAGCACAAGCACTTAGCACAAGCACTTAGCACAAGCACTTAGCACAAGCACTTAGAACAAGCACTTAGCACAAGCACTTAGCACAAGCACTTAGCACAAGCACTTAGCACAAGCACTTAGCACAAGCACTTAGCACAAGAACTTAGAACAAGCACTTAGCACAAGCACTTAGCACAAGCACTTACCACAAGCACTTAGCACGAGCACATAGCACAAGCACTTAGTACAAGCACTTACCACAAGCACTTAGCACAAGCACTTAGCACAAGCACTTAGCACAAGCACTTTACACAAGCACTTAGCGCAAGCACTTAACACAAGCACATAGGATAAGCACTGAGCACAAGCACTTATCACAAGCACTTAGCACAAGCACTAAGCACAAGCACTTAGCACAAGCACTTAGCACAAGCACTTAGCACAAACACTTAGCACAAGCACTTAGCACAAGCACTTAGCACAAGCACTTAGCACAAGCACTTAGCACAAGCACTTAGCACAAGCACTCGGCACAAGCACTTAGCACAAGCTCTTGCATTAAGAGCGTACATTCAAATTTGCGCAAGTCAAAATCGCTCTGGAACGTCGTAATATTGAAGCACACTACAATGTTCTCTGTGTGCGTAACTGCTCGAGGTGGGGCGAGCGCAAGGTCACTTTATTAGTTGTATCCAAAGATTTTTGTATCTAGCAAGAATCATCTTGATACTATTGGAACTAAAAGAATAAAATAATTTAAACATAATAGCTTATGAGGTCGTAGCTAAGACATAGTGTATATGAGAATTAATATCAGATCTAGTCATGACATCGGCAGGTAATATGTATAAATAATTTTATTCTTGTAATAAATTGAAGTCGGCTTTTCTTTTTTTACTCTATTGAGTAGACTAAGGAACCTCACAACGCCAAGTTAGTTAGAACTAGAAAAGGGTAAGTAATATATGTTCGAATTGAAAAAATATGTATTATATAAAATAGATTTCGTTCGATATACATTTATTCTGTAATATAATATAAAGATAATTTATCTAAATAACAATTTCACTGATGTCGGCGGGGATCGGCCCCGGGTTGCTCGCGTTTACGGCGAGCACTTTGGCCTTGAGCTACCATGGCTCATATCCGTTTTGTTTCTATTTTATAATAACGTTACCTCCACACTAAGAATGTTTCCTAAGTATGTAGTGGAGGCAGTTAACATAAGAAAATAAAATTTTACAAGGACAAACATCCAGACCCGGAACAATTATTTATAGGTTTACTCATTTTTGTTCCGTGCGGGAATCGAACCCGCGGCCCTTAGAGTTAAACTTATTGCTAAGCCACTCCGCCACGAAGCCGTCAAATACATATTTTGTAGGGATAAATATTTTAGTTATAAATTGCTTACTATTAAATAAACTTGAAAAATTATTAATAATTAATTTAAAAAATATTATTTAACAAAGTATCATTCCTTACGTTGTGTTGCGCGAACTATTGTTTATTCTGTAGCTATGCGCCTTATCATCGTTTCCGATAGTGTGTCCATATAAAATCGGGAATTTGGTTTTAAAATCGGGACAATTACAATAGCTACAAAAAACGGATTTTTGTAGCCATTGTGGTCGCTATTAGTTATACAGGTTTTTGACACAATTCGCAATGTGTTTTATAATTATTATATGGAACTGATCAAATTAACGAATCATTTTTGGTCCAAACATCTTTGAAGACTGATTTTTCTGAATAATATAACTGTGAAAATAGTAATAAATCTTATGAACTCACAATTCATTCATTTCAAAGAGCACTTTAAAAAAGAACGGCGTAGTTCCAACGGTTTTAATACCTCACCCCTTGATAGCCTAGATAATATCCTTGCATCTGACATATAGTGTTACTTTATTTATTGAAAACAACAGTACCTACAAACGATTGAAGAAATTGACTAGTGGAAGAATTTTTTACAAGCCTTTTGCATTTTACTAAATGTACTTATCTAAGCAGCAGCATGTAAGTTAGATATTGTACTGATTATTATTACGATGCATAGCGCAAACCGGCGATATGTATCAGGCAGTGAGAAAAAAAAACAAGTAAACATGATTGATATCTACATTTTGCCATGCCATCACATTACGGGCAAAGCAAACTACGATGTTGCCTATTTAGTCCAAGTTTGGTGGGAAAATATGCAAAGCCAGATATAAGATATATTCGATTTTGCTGTCAAAATTATCGATCGAAATAAAGACTAGTTAACGAAAATTCGGGACATTTCGTCGTCGTCCCGATTCATCATTGATTGGGACAAATCCCGCACAAATCGGAACACTTGGCATCACTAGCTTATGCTATCGGAGTGAATGAACACGTACGCGGGCTCTCGCGTAAAAAGTGATACGTCCTATCATTGGGAAGACCCGGAGCGTACTGAATACTGACGGCGTTTTTGCTTGATGAGTTAATTGAATTCAATTCAATTTATTTGCTATTCTTGTTGTACATTTGGTCTTTTATTTAAAAAAAAATGTTCAAAACAAGAACCCTGCAAGGGCACTGCATATATAGGCAATTATTAATATTATTATTACATTCATATTATAGTATTATAAAATTATCATTTAATGAATATTTACAATTAACTTAAATATAAATTGGATCATATTATATTATTTATTTGTTTCAATTTCCTATTTCCTACTCAATCACTAAAAAACTCCTGAAACGTTATCCTTTTTTTACTCTGTTTTTTTATACATTTTATGACATTGACATAGGGACGTTTTTTAATTTTGATGTAACTGTGGATAACTTTATTTTTTCTTAAATTTTTAGGGCAAATATTGAGGGACCAGTCGATATTATTTCTAACTAGTGAGCACATTTCGGATATATATAGCGATGTTAATGTCAGGATATTATAATTGATAAAGTAATTTCTACAACTTGTTATGGAGTCGATATTTGCAAGTATGCGAATACATTTTTTCTGAATTAGAAATACTTTGTTACCGTCTGTGCTGTTACCCCAAAGTACCACACCGTAGCTTATCCAGGCATCTGTGTACGCGTAATAGGCACAGGTTGCTGTTTTTAAGACGGTGTTTTTTTGAGTTCTATAAGAGCGTATGTAAAACTAGATAATTTTTTAACAATTTTAATAATTTCTTCCTTCCAATTTAAATGTGCATCTATATTTATACCTAAGAGACAGTGAGAGTTAACAGATTCTAAGGAATATTTAGGTATTGGTAGTTGATATGTAAGAGGCGTTTTTGGTGTGTTCTAAATTGCAAAAGTTTAGTCTTTTTGAAATTAATCTCGAGGTTGTGATCTTGGAGTCAGCAATTTATTACATTTAAATTAGAGGTTAGGAGATGGTGTAAGTCTGTGCTATTGGGACAGGGAAGAATTAATGAAATATCATCAGCAAAAAGAACACAGGGGATATTACATATATTCGGAAGGCCATTCACATATATTAAAAACAGCAAACAGTCCAGCACGCTACCCTGGGGTATTGAGTGTTTTAAGAAAATTTTTGGACCTTACAGTCGCAAGAATTCTGGTTTGTGGGTCTCTGTAGCCTATATCTACATACTGGACGCGTTGATTAAGGTAAGATACAAACCATTCGTAGGCCAGACCTCTCACACCCACATTATAAAGTTTATTTAATAAGATCGAGTGAGAAACCCTATCGTATGCCTTGCTCATATCTAAGAATACACCAATAGCGTGTTGTTTCTTGTCAATTATCTTTAATACTTCCCTTATGTATACTGCGAGTGCTGTAAAGCGACCCTTTCGAAAGCCATATTGTCCGTCATTTAATATATTATATTTTTCACAAAAGGTATAGATTCTGTCATACATGACTGTCTCAAATATTTTGGAAAATGTTGAGAGAAGTGCTATTGGACGATAATTATTGCAATTTTCGGGGTCGTCTTTTTTGTGTAGCGGTTTGACTATTGCTATTTTTATTAAGTCTGGGGCAATTCCTTGCGACAGTGATTGGTTAATAATAAGGGAAAGTGGTGAGGCAAATTCATCGGCACAAGTCTTTATTAAGGTTGGTGGTATTTCATCAAATCCATAGCTTCTTTTATTTTCTAGGTTTTTTATGATACTAAATAGTTCTATTGGCTTAGTTGGCTCGATAAATATAGAGTTATTGATAGTAGTGGCGGCAGACTGAGCTTGTGAGCGAGAATTGTTCGCGGGAACCCCCATTGAGGTAAAGAAAGTGTTCAAATGGTTTGCAATTTTTATGAGATCTTCAGTAAGCACATTATTTATTTTAAGTTTCTTTTTTTGTTTTATTTGTACGCTCCTTCACTATTTGCCACATTGTTATGATTACATTATTTGAATTTTTTACTCTATTTTTTTTGCAGTGGCTACTGTTTTTTTCAATATTTTTTCGTATTATTTGTAATGACTTTTTAAGATGTTATTGTTAGTTTGTGATACAAATATTTTTAGTAAGCGTTTATTTTTACAAGATATTTTTAAACCGTTGGTAAGCCAAGTGTTATGTTTTTTATTCTTCAATAGTATTCGTTTTTTAGGTATATTGTTATCTAGAATGGATTGAATTTTTTCATGGAATGAATTAAAGTTAGTGTTTATGTTTTTACTCTCCGAAATTATATCTTTCCAATCAGTTTTCTTAAGTTCAGTTTTAAATATTTCAAAATTTTTTGAATTAAAAATTCTTTTTTTCATGGACCAATTTTTTGTATTTTCAGTTTGTACATTATTAATACTGACAATAACTCCCTTATGATCTGAAAATCCATAATCTTTTGTTTCAATGGTCAAAGTATTGTTAGTATTTTGCATATTACTAAATATTAAGTCTATACACGTAGTAGAGGTTTCAGTAATCCTGGTTGGTTCTTTGACATACTGAAGGAAATTATTAAACACGGCTAACTACGAACGCTAATTCTGCCATTTTATTGACGAGCAGTTCTCGCACTAATATAATAAACTACTATTTTTTTTGATACATATAGAATATACATTAAGTAGCTTAATAAAATTAAAATAAGTTTTGATTTTTTTTTGGTGATAACGTTTACAAAATATTTGGGACACATAATTAGTTTATAACAACAGCTGTACAAACGTACAGCATGACAATATGAAAGTACATAATATTTTTTCGATCTAAATAAATTATTTAATCGCAGTTATTTGGATAAAAATTTATTCATATTTATAAAATTATATAATAATAACGAATATGAATAGAAACGATAATTGCTTAAAAAATACGATCAAATTTATAGGTTACTATATTTTTTAAGTTAATTTTATAAGTAGCATGCCGGTAATGTATTATGGTTGCAATACGAATGGGCGGGATCAATCAGGGAAGAACCACATTCACACAGTATGCCATCGTTAAATAGTAGCATGATTCTGTTTTGTTTGATATGTTGAATGAAAAAAATAAACCCTTTTTACTGGTTAGTCCCTGGAAAGTGTCACCGCATTTGTATTTTCATTTTAAAACGAGGATAGATGTCGGTGTCTATAGGCCACATCATTTACTTTCCCGTCTATCCACTGTCCCGTGGGATATATGTTCGTTTAACTCTCTTACAAAACGAGGATAGATGTCGGTGTCTATAGGCCACATAATTTACTTTCCCGTCTATCCACTGTCCCGTGGGCTATATGTTCGTTTAACTCTCTTACAAAACGAGGATAGATGTCGGTGTCTATAGGCCACATCATTTACTTTCCCGTCTATCCACTGTCTCGTGGGCTATATGTTCGTTTAACTCTCTTACAAAACGAGGATAGATGTCGGTGTCTATAGGTCACATCATTTACTTTCCCGTCTATCCACTGTCCCGTGGGCTATATGTTCGTTTAACTCTCTTACAAAACGAGTATAGATGTCGGTGTCTATAGGCCACATCATTTACTTTCCCGTCTATCCACTGTCCCGTGGGCTATATGTTCGTTTAACTCTCTTACAAAACGAGGATAGATGTCGGTGTCTATAGGCCACATCATTTACTTTCCCGTCTATCCACTGTCCCGTGGGCTATATGTTCGTTTAACACTCTTACAAAAAATAATTCAATTTAAATTTAAAATTCGACTTTAAAAGTCCGTTGTAAGATAAATACATAAAGAATACACATACATAAAGAACAACGATGTTGCAAGGGGTAGCTACTGTTATCTTTGTGACGCGGCAATCGAGTTAATAGAATTACTGACTGTATTGCAATTACTGACTTACATTGCACCACACTGAATGAAATCTATCGCACTTCGCATAAAACTGATTCAAACCACGATAATATCTTTATAGCTTGTATTCCTTTACAAAACAAGCTTTACTCGTATTAAAAAGAACTTGAATCACCATACATATTTACATAATATAATAGATCGTGGATTCGAATAATAGGTTATCGGTTAATAAAGGCCTTCTCTAATTTCTCAGAGAGGGTTAGGGCAATTAAATGTCCGTGTACGTGGACGTATTGGCGGAGTTAACAAATAATTATATTTATAAAAAAGTAAGGGTGACAAAATGACCACCTGATGGTCAATACAGTTGCGGCCAATAAACGCCCATAGTAGGAGAGCCCAAGAGAGAATTCTTAAGATTTACTAAAGCGCGTCACATAAGTAAGAGTCAGAACCGCGTAAGATGGGTTAATTACAACACAAAAAGAGTGCGTTTAGAAAATCTGATGATTTGAGCGTAACGTAAGGGAGTAGGTGGGGTTACAAAGTTGTTAAAAAAACGTTGTCTTGATATTCTTGTGCGTGGTTGAGTTTTATTATATTTTGAAGAAAATAATCTAAAAACAACAAAAAAAAATCTGCCGATTTCCACAATCCAAAATACTAAAAATCGTCTATAAAGATGAGAGCGTGCAGCTGGAATAAAGCATGTACCCCACTTCGCGCCTCTCTCTTCCTTTCACTTTTTCCCTATCTCTGACCCTCTCGTGTCATCCTCACCCATTTATAGTCACATTTTAGGGTTATTGAGAAAAAAAGGTCATAAAAAATTCATAAAAAATATTTCTAGCAGTCAGATTACTACAAGTAATATACCTCAAAATAATCGTCAGATTTTAAGCTACGATAACTGAGACCTCAAGTTGAACTTCTGTATAATGATTTGACAGGCTCAAGTATTTCAATATGGAAATTTTTTAAAAATTAAAAATTAATTTCGCATTTTTACAAAATCGCTACGAGCTTCCGTCTCTTCCGAAACGTCAGTCTTATGCATGGGAGCATTTTAAGGGTTCACTTGTCATCTTTGAACATCTGACGTGCTGGAATTAATGTTTAAACATCACCACCACTGGAAGGGGAAACATTATAAAACTTTTTTCTTTCTATCAACAAATCTACAAAATCTAATAAGTCCCCACGACGCTCGAGTATATCCCCATTTAGCATCATGAACTCCCCTACTACCACATCTATATTCGATTAATAATCAATTATGTGTTGACACATTGTGACCTCTGAGTGAATTAGAATGCAACTTTATCAGTTAAAATTTCACTCAGTAATAGTCATTCACCATAGGAGTAGCAGCATTACGCTGCTATTTTATACTGATATTCCGTGCTTAATAGGTTCCTACCCGGTATAGCCAACTCAGCCGTAATACAGCCATAATACACTACAGCGTGGCTCTACTACATATAATTATATCTGGAAATATAGTATATTTCTTCTCCGTGACTTTGACTGCTACTTTGTTTCAAACTATTTGGTTAACAGCTAACTAAGACTGTTACGAGTGTCTTTGAAGAAGAAGACGAAAATGAGGAGTTGACTGAAAAGTAGATGAGAAAAATTAATAATATTAATAAATAATGCGGGATTACAACTCAGCAAAACATTACAGTAGACCGAATCATAAGTGCTGTTAGATATCACTTAAATGTTAATAATTTTGACTTTATCAAATTTATTTATTTATTATATTAAAATAGAGAATTTTAACTATGGTAATCTAAAAAATACGTGAATAAAATTTTCATTTCGATTTTATAAAAGTTGCAGCCAGCATTTTATTTATATAAGTCAATACGTATGTTGGAATATAACAGCAATATATTACCGTCAATGAATCATGAAAACAGAAATATTTCGAGGCGTAATGAACAGGGTTGACGTAGCGCGATTTATGTTCTCCTGGAATTGGTGTAAAGCTTGATGTCAATATAACTTCCTATGTATACCTATCAATAACAGTTATAGTAATAAAGTTACTGCAACGTCCATTTTACTTTTATATCACGATAAACCATCACGCAATACTTCTATAGCGTTACGGGTTATCACTGGCGCAATATTAAAATCGTAAATTATTTAATTTAGTAACTACTTTTACATTATTTATAGAATAAGTGTGACAAACGAGCACACAGTCCACCAGATGGTAAGTGGATGCTGCGGCCCATAGACATCTGCATCTAATCTTAATTAACAATAAAAACGCAGATACGTTGCCACCCCTAAGGACTAAGATAGAATGCCCCGTTTACAGTAAACAGGGTCTCCGGTTCTCTATACTCACGGTACGAAACACAGCAGCATTGAGCTGCTATTTTACGCTGGTATTCTTTGAGAACGTGGTCCTTCCCAAGTCGAGCTGACCCATTTGTGCTATAATCATAATATGACTCTACCACGTAAAAAACTGATACTACTATATTATTGTTAAAGTTGAAGGAGTAGAATCCTATACATAAAATAACCTATTGACTGATATATTAAACTTTTTATCATTTTCAAATAAAAATATGACTAGGTTATATCAAATATAACGTTAATCAACTTATGTAAACCAGATTTGTAAAAAAAAATAATGACACAAGTTACTGCGTCATTAAATTTTTTTTATCCCAATGAAGGGTATAGACCAAACAACGAGGATCAAAGCCTAATTTTGTGAATTATATTACGATTGCCAGGTAATTGGACGGCAAGCCGTTTATTATTACTCTTGAATTTAAATTAAAACCTAAAGAAAACTTAGCCAACACCTAACTCAGCATTTTACGAAATAAGTGAATAATGTTTAGGTAACTAGGCTAGCTAAGCAAAATCCGTGAATATGGTTGATGCAAAGTGCTCGAAACGTCGGAAATCAAAAAGCTAAAACGAAGCTTGAAAAAATATGTAAATGTTATGGTTAAACAAAATTATTATAATTTGCTTGTGTTATCATAAAGTTGTCAAAGGCATTGTTATAGACTTATTTAAAAGATTCGATTGAATAACATTATTTTTTTTACAAATCTTTTTATTAACATAACTTGAGGCACATTTTTATCGCTCTAATTAAATGAAGAGTTGGGATTACGTAATGAAATTTCATGGATAAGTGTAGCAATTTTAAATGTCTTGGTGGCCCCACTTAAAGCTATATTCAACCTTGAATACTAACTGTGTAGTGGCTGTGTAAGAAGATCCGCTACTCCATATTGTTCCCCGGGTGTCGTAATAGGCGAAATAGGAGGAAAGACAGAAGATGGGTGGCAGCTTCATGCTAATGGCAAAAAAATAAAATGCGTTTACCACCTCGCCCACCAAGCCTGCAACTAAATGTATACATTATTTGATATTATTAAAAACGCATGGCAAATTCTAATGAACCCATATAAACCTAGGTTTTAAACTATTAATAAACAGGAAGTGGGATTTCGATTACTTTACCTCAGTAGTCCAACTCTTATATAGTAAAATTAAGCATTTATGGAATACGCGACTCATAAATGTGTAATTTTGTTGCTGAAATTTATATAACGTAAAACTGTTTCAAATCACGATAAAATCTCTATAGCCTTTGTTCCATTACAAAATAAGCTATATTAGAAAACTTGAGTCATCGTTCTTATTTACAAAATACAATAGATCGTACATCCTAATAATAGGTTATCAGTTAATAAAGACATAAGGGCAAGGAACTGTCCGTGAATATGGTAAAATTGGGAGTTCTGTATCACTTCACCTCTTTGTGCTCGGTTCGTGCTGCAAAAGCCCCCAATTCTACCCACCTATTACCCAATATGACGGTTTGAACTGTAGAATCTTATAATACTGTTTTTGAGCGATGCTCTCTCTGCTTATTAATCTGACAGACAGACCCATCGAAATTTAAAGCCCTGAATGCTATTAACATATCAGTTAGTCGGTTCAATTTATTAATGAGTACCTAATCAATAGGTTCAAAGTTAGGCGATACCTATATTAGTAGGAAAGTTAGGTGCTTAATGAAAATGTAATAATTGAAATTTATGTATTTTAAAAATAATTTATTTTTGAAACATTTTAGATAGTTGATAAAAGTAATAAGTATTTGAAAATAAAAACAAACTTTTTTTCAAAAACCGCTTATATTAATTTTAAAAGATACACCATTTTTTATGTGTGTAGTTTTTTTTAATGTTTGTATTGATCACGCTGGTCTTCAATTTCTTAAGGATTTGAAGTACAACGAAACTCAGTTGTAAAATATAGTGCATTAAATGAGTTATTTAATTAAATTTCTAACTAATTGTCTGGAGCGGAGCTCAAAGCGTAAATGGCGGGACCGGCCGGTTCGTGACGAAGAGTGACGTCACTGGCGGACGGGTTAAGATCCCCCACCCCTCAGTCTTCAGGATTTTAGGGTGCTTATGTTGTGGATGAACTCGTCAAGGGACACAGGTTGTGGACACCACGGCGTACAATGCCATTCTTCGTGTCACATCTGTAACTCGTACAATTTTATCAGAAACAGGATGTAATTTATGTATACGCGCCATAAGCCATTTCAAATGTGGTTGGTACATTAGCCTCTTTTTAATTGCAAAATCCCCTTCCTTTAATCCTTTTTGATTAACCTGCCATTCTTACCTTTGTTGCAATTCGCTTAAGTATTCCTTTTTCCAGCGGTCCCCGAAGTGTTGAGGCAGCTTTTCAAGACATCAGCATCTATCGAATCTATTTAAATTAATGTCTAGTAAGTTTTCCGATGGTAGTTACGTAAGTGGCCTGCCAATCAAGAAGTGCGCTGATGTTAAAGGATTGAGGTCAATGGGGTCTGACGAAAGAGGGGTTAACGGCCTAGAATTGAGGATTGTCTCAATTTGCACAATTAAAGTAGGCAACTCCTCAAACGTAAGATGTTTGTAGCCTAATATTCAGGTTGCGTGGTACTTTGCAGAATATCCCGGACGTCAGTCTGAGCGAGATTAGAATGTTTTTCCAGCACCGTATAAATGAAAAGTCCCCAGGCGAGGATGAAATTACAGCGGAGCGTCTGGAAGCGGGTGGAACACCGGTACTTAAAGTCCTTCATAGGCTCCACAATTACGTCCTCCGTAGTGGTACTACTCCGGAGGTGTGGAGCAGAATTACGGTGGTCTTGTTGAACTACAGACTAATTTCGCTTCTGAACCGCGTCTACGTGCTTACATGTGACTTGACACCTGCCTCCCAAAGCCCGCTAAAATGCGGAGAATACGCAGGGGAAAAATAAAATTGTATGCCTTCATCGTCTGCAAAATTAGATATGCTTTCACCGTTAATTTTTAAAAGATTAATAATTTCATTATTTGCACCGACAAAATTTTTACCACTGTCACAATATAATTTATGAGGCTTTACTCTACGGGACATAAACGTCTTAAACATAATTTAAAAATATCGGTAGTCATATCGCTGGCTACCTTGAAATGCAAGGCTAATAAACCTAAATAACATTTTGTTATTTTGCAACCGCGACCTTTATGGTCAGTAATGTAATGGCCCGGCAAAGTCCACAAAGATGATAGACTGAATAAATTTTGACGCGAAAAGCCTTTAATACTCTAACACTTACTCGCACCGAAAGCAAGGCACTACACAGTTTAATTTCAGTTGGTTCAGTTGGTTCAACTGGAGCAACTTTAGTTTTCGCACAAAGTAATCTGAGAGAACATTACCTGAACCATCAACTGATCTGAGATAGATTGCAAAAGCATATGCTACTTGTGAAGCATTCGAGAATGTATGTAAGTCTACCACCACAGTTTTATTAATGAAGCCACATATGAGGTATTTCAATAAACGATACGGTGTTTATATTATTTATATAACTTTGCCACTTTTCCCTTAATACATTTTCCACTGAATCGTCCCAAATAAGTTTTGTCAAAATCTTTGTAGAATTATTTTAGGTATGATAGATAGTACAAAGACTAAGACAACCCAGTGGCTCGAATAATTTATCTGAATTGAACTAAATCGTTCTTTTGGTTATATTTTAATGTAACTGTTTGTTAACTGGAAATCGAAGAAAATCCCTACTTGGATCCAATTTAAGACCTAAAACGATGGGTTGCTAAGTCAAATGTAATTTTTTTTTTCAACCTTTTATTTGATTCAGCTTGAAGGTGAATACTTGCATTAGTTCGCAATTTTCTTATAGGAAAACACGCTGTATTGAGAACCGTAGTGATTGATTTGATTATACTCTATAATTCACTTTCAGTTTCAGGACAGAAAGAAAGTCATCAAAATAAAGTAAGCCTTTATTAATTGTGCTATTTTCTTATTTTTGCATTCTTTTGAAAGTCGCAATAGACAACGTGTACTCATAAATGGCACCGATGCCGTTAGTAAAACTTTATTCTATCAGTTATCAATCAGCACCCAAAATGTGTCAGCACCCAATAGTAAATCAATTTTGGAACGTTGGAAAAACTTTGCATCTGTAAGTAGCAAATTGTTTGGAATACCTAATTCTTGATAACGAATAGTGGCTTGATGGAGATGATCAGTAATTTTGAGAAGAATATATCATTTAACTCATATATTAAATGAATTTCGACAGCTCCGTGGCGCAGTGGCTTAGTGATAAGTTACAGCGCTAAGGGCCGCGGGTTCGAATCCCGCACGGAGGCAAATATTTGCATGGCCTACAAATAATTGTTCCGGGTCTGGATGTTTCTCCTTGTGCAATGTATGTTTGTAAACCGCCCTCACGATACAGGCGAAAATCCAAGTGTGGAGATAACGTTAAAAAAAAGAAATCAGAAAAAATAAGTAAAGAAAATTATATAGTGAATGAATCCATATTGAGCAATGTTCAGTAATATTTAAAACAATATTACCTACTCCTCAGACGCATTTGTCACATTCTTTTATTTTGTGAAATTCATTTTCCTTTGAGCCCGTTCACTAATAAAAGATGATTGGCTGCCACATTATAGTAAAGCCCTCAGCATAAAAGCCTTGTCATTGTTCGTTACCTTTACCAACGCAGTAGAAAGTAGAGCTTGATTTGTGGAGACAGCACACATTGCAACAAGAGAAGAGGGACTGGATACACTGGAGTCAACTGTAATATCGCTTGTGCGAAATAATTCATGTTTTTGTCAACTCATTCTAGCGACAGGCAGTTAAATTATAATGTAATAACTCACCGTTTAGATAAATTACGTTCGAAACTAATTGACTTCAGAAATATTTTTGAAAATATTTTTTTTTTGCTTTTGACAAACTTTGTGTACTGGCAACTTATACTCAAAAATATAATATTAGGTAAGTTTGATTCTTTTGTTTTTGTAAAATTTTTATCAATAGTAGATGTTGTCAGTTCTTGTAGATTTCGTTGTGGTGTAGTTTTGCTTGTACAATCTAGTTTTCAGAGTTTGAGGTATACCTGACGAAAAGATGTGTCGTAATTTCCCGAACGCTGCCCAGCCGAGTTGAATCCGTCAATTGACCTCTCAGTTGAAGTTGGATTTACCTAGTCGGACTATTTGTCCCAGGTAAACGTACTCATCAACAATTTCGAGCATACTACTCCCAACAACTACTGGCATAGGTGTGACACGGACATTAAACATGATCTTTGTTTTGTTCATGTTCATCTTAAGACCTATCTGTTGGGAGACACCATTAAGGTCATTGAGCATAGTGCTTAGGTCCTCCAGCGATTCTCGCCATGTACTCACCATTAATGTTAATACCGTATCCTTTCCAGTCCAGTAGCTTGAAAACGTCTTCCAAAGCAGCGGTGAAGAGTTTCGGGGTATAACGTCACCCTGTCTTACACCTCTCTGCATTTGGATAGGTTTCGAACTCTGGTTCTGTACTGACATAGCCATCGTAGCCCTACTGTACAAACACATCAGCACTTCGATATACCGACAATCAACTTCGCACCGCTGAAGGGACTGTAGCACCGCCCAAATTTTGACGGAATCAAAGACTTTCTCATAGTCCACATACGCGGTACGTATGTGGTCTATGGTACTGAAGACTTTTCGGAAACCGACTTTTTTGGGAGGCTTGAAGTCGTCGAGTCTGCGTGCGAGACGATTCGTAATGACTCTCGAAAACAGCACGTAGACGCGGCTCAGAAGGGAAATCGGTCTGTAGTTCTTCAAGAAAGCGTTGTCACCTTTCTTGAAGAACAAGACCACTTCTTCTCCACGCCTCCGGAGTAGTGTCACCATGGAAGACGGAATTGAAGAGTTTCTAAAGGACTTTAAGTACCAGTGTTCCACCCGCTTTCAGAAGCTCCGTTGTAATTCAATTCTCGCCTGGGGCCCTGCCGTTTTTAAGGTGCTGGAGAGCCATTCTAATTTCGCTCAGACTGACGTCCGGGATATCATCGGAATAGTGTCGGATAACACTTGCTCTTGGATCGTAACTCACACTTGCGTGTGGCTCTGTGTACCATTGCCCATAAAACCTCTCAATCTAACTCAAATTCTCAGGTGTCCCGAAAACGATGCTGCCACACTCAGTCTTCAGCTTTGACAGTTGACTCTTTCTGCAGACAGATCTCTGGCAAATAATTTGAAGTCCCGGTTTCGCTCGATTGCTTCTTCAATACGAGCAGTATTAAAGTTGCGTAAGTAGCGTAAGCACTGTTAAACTTGTTCGAGGTATATGTATAATAATTGTATCCCATTTGTTTGTGGGTTCATCTAAATAATTTAAAGCATTCAGATTTTTCGATAACGTATCAATTAAATTGCGAATGC
Organism: Parnassius apollo; assembly: GCA_907164705.1. Taxonomy (NCBI): domain Eukaryota; kingdom Metazoa; phylum Arthropoda; class Insecta; order Lepidoptera; family Papilionidae; genus Parnassius; species Parnassius apollo. Next base: position 1,861,076 of record CAJQZP010001288.1, read on the forward strand.
CAGCCTCAGTCTCTTTATATAACGATTCGACTGAAAATAGCATCTTTGTGTTATTATTTTTCAATGAACGCTTATTATCATACCGTTCACAAAGTAGTTGCTAAGCGTTCGCATAATTTTTAGACGACGAAGTAATGTTGAGTTAATAACAGTAGAAGCATTTCCCTCTAAATATGAATTAAAGTAATGAAATTTGCCAATGTTGTCAATATTTTCATCGGTTAAACTATGGACATCCAGTACTCGCGTGTGGTGGTGGGAGTGGTGGGAGGGAGAGTTCAGGGGAAGTACCCTACCCTTCTCCATTTGCGGAAATGTATAGTTTATGAGTAATATTTTTTTTGTAAAATCATAACACCACTATTTCACACAGGAATATTAACACAAATTACTTCTGCAACTGCTTCAGCACTGCGGGAAGTAAAGCCCCTTCGCCCTTGCGTAGCAAATCACAAGCACCCATGCCCACTTCTGGAACTTCGGCTTATTGGTCACATTCGGCGACCAGCCTCAGCCGCTACAGCTCACTCAAGAGCCTGCGATTTTCTAAAGCCGTGGGGGAAGTGGGTGCAGCTCTCCCTCCGTGCCCACGGCTTAAAAAAAACACTCTAGGGGTAGGTAGGGTAGGTATCTATGACGTCAGGTTGCCCTAAACCCTGCAAATGGTAAAGTGGTAAATGAAATAATGTAATGTGAATTGTTATAATTTTGATTTCTGTAAAACCTCTTGACTGTTCTCCACTGCGATTCAATTTGTTGTATATGAGTCCCGTCTTCAGCCACAAATGGATTATATGGGGCCGAGTTATTAACTTTTTTAAAATTTTTTTTTTATAATTTTCTTTATAACAAAGATGTGTTAAGAAAACAAATTGACATATATGCGTTTCGTTATATGCAATTTTTAGTGAAATTTATTTTTATAGAAATTAATTCAAAAGGCATTTCCGACATCCAAAAACAGTGTAAAAGTTTCAAGCTGAACCTTGACAAGCCTCCAAAACTGAAAACATAATTAAAATCAAGTACCGGATATCTATAGCCAACCAAAGATAAATATGTATCCCTAAAGGAAAGCCACTTATTTGGAGCGCCGTCAAAATGTGGGACTTTTAAAGGTGGTAACATTAAATTGCTATGACTATTACATGTTTTGTTGCATGAAGATTCAACTTTATTTGAATTATCGAAAAACTCTTACAACTCTCACTTTGCTTGAGCAATTAAATAAAATAGTAAATTTTCTGATGTCTCCGTTCGTTTATTTGCTTACTAGTGTCTTCATCCAACATCCCAATTTGTGACTGGACTTCCTCAAAGGTTCATGAAAGGTCACGTAATTTATTTGATCGAAGGTTTAGTTCATGTTTTTAATGTATTCGTTTCTTTACAATGCATTAACGGTGTTAAATATTTTTCAAATAGTATAAGTCGGGCTCTAATATGACCGCTCTGTTAATTCACTCATTATGACGGTGCAAATAACTTGCAACTAGTAAATACAAACAGGTAATTTTGTAAATATTAATTTTGTAATATATATATATATATATATATATATATATATATATATATATATATATATATATATATATATATATATATATATATAATATTAGTTTTATACATAACTAGCTTTTTGCCCCAGGTAGTACCCGCGCCCAAGTCGTAACGTCCAGTTAGTGATGACTCACGCTTATTAAGCTATCACTTAACACGGAGAACTCAAGCTATGAGTTTACTTACCGATCGCAGTATCAGAAATCACAACTGGGATTCTGCTCCTAGTCGCCAGTACCTCTAGAAAATATGAAGAGTTTTCACCCCCGTCTCTCGCAGACTTTTCTGACATTTTCCGTAATGGATTTATCTCTGAAGCCGTTTATCGTATTATCGATAAAATGAAGGGGAAAAATCAGTAGAAAAGCATTCTTGCAGTTTTGCAAAGAATGACGAAGGTCAACTTATTTGATTACAATCAACTGATCAGTCTCATGTCACATTCAAACTTTGTTCTTTTACAATTTCGATTTTTAAATAAATTTTAAAAGTTAAATCAAAAAATCAAAATCTTATAGGTAGGTATCTCGTGTTTTAAATTGACGACTGAGAGACCTCGTGGTTTATGTTGTTACTGTTATTCAGCCTTACATCAAAACCGATTAAAGACCGTAAATTAGTTTTAAAAGCTGCTATGTGGTCGGAATGGATTTATTATAAACGTATAAATATGTTCTTTTCGATGCCATCTTTTAAGGTATTACTATACCAGTTGCAATATTTATTGTAGCATAGTTTCAGCGGTAAATGCCTAATTTAAACAGTATTTAAATTTTAATTCAGAAATTGTAAATATATTATATATTTTCATTACTTTAGAAACTATATTTCAAATGATATTTAAATAACCGTTATTATAGGTTACGTAAATTTTGTATTGATTATCTCATACTTTCCCTTTCTATTGAACTTAGGGAAAGAGCGAGGGAGTGAGAGAAACTTAAAAAAAGTAAAAGTAAAGTTACAGCCTATATACGTCCCACTGTTGGGCACAGGCCACCGCTCATTTCTGAGAGGGTTTTAGGGCAAGGAATTGTCCGCCGCGCTGCCCCAAAGCGTGTTGGTGAACTTCACATGTCTTGGAAATATTTTTTTTTTCTTATTTCTCTGGCATGCAGGTTTCCTCACGATGTTTTCCTTCACCGCAGAGCACGTGGTAAATCATAAACTTTAAGCGTTTCTTAAATTGACATCGCGTTTTATGAGTAAACTCATAATAATTTAACTTACTAACTTACAGGCCTAAAGAATTTGTGTGAAAGTGTGTCATCCCAGTAGGTGTTTAAGTAGTAACTTAAACACCTACTGGGATGACACACTGAAACATACGAGTACGATATTTTAATAAGAAATTGGTCGTGCCAGTCATCATTATTATTACAACCTTTAATAACTCCATAGCTGAAAATAAGGCTCCAGACCCCAAGTAATGCTACAAAGCACGGTCCGGAATAATCAGCATCCACAGAATTCTCGTATATCTTGTCAGGTCACACTAGTAATCATCATCATCATCATCATCAACAAGTCGTCATCATGTTTTAAGTCGTAACGCCACGCTGCAGAGTATTATTGTTCGATCGGCTTCAACACGAAAGGATCACGCTTGCAAAAGATACCAGCATAAAATAGTTGCACAATGTTGCTGTGTTTCGCTTGGTTATTACTATACATACCTACTAAATAGTAAGTAAGTAAAACCTCACCTATTTATGCAACCAAACTATATAAATAAAGTATATGATGACAACGCATTTCTATCCCTCTTTGTAGTTGTTAGTTGCTGATTTAGATACTTAACATTAGGACTATCATTCATTTGTCACTAATTTTTTTAAATGAAATCGAGGACCCTTTTTACGAGAAAATAAACATAACGAGGCTTTCCATTTTAGATCTCAAGATTGTTAGTCAATTCCCATACTAGTTTATAATCGACGATAGATCAAAATGTACATGGGCTATAGCAACTTTTTGACGTGGTAGAGGCCCGCTGCAGCTATATTACTGTTGTAGCATGAACGCCTTGGCTTCACCAAGGTGAGACTATGCTCTCACAAAATACCAGCGTAAAATAGTAGCAATGTTGTTGTGTTACGTTCGGTGAGTGTACAGAACCGGAGACCCATTTTACTGGAAACGAGGTATTTCGTCTTACTCCTCAGGGTAACAACGTATATAAATTTTGATTTTTAATTGAGGATAAATGTAGATGTCTATAGGTACAGCGTTGACTTACCGTCAGATGGACTATATGGCCGTTTGTCATCCTTGTTCTCTAAAATAAATAAAAATTGTCTCTCACAATCAGGTGGACTGTTAGCTTGTTTTTACTAAAAAGGTATCAACTAGATCAAAGTTAGGACAGTTAACGTTACATGATATTTGTATCTTAATTTCATTTCTATAGGCACAGGTGAATTTCTAAAAACTTATAAATAACGAATATACAAATAATATATAAAGGAAATATGTCCATAATAGCTTAGAGATTTGGTTTAGATTATAAAAGATTTAATGTATATTTCACACTTTAATATAGTGCACTCAGTTCCGATCTGAATAGTATAGGCATTTCATTTCAATACTTGGAGGTAACAACGCATCTTTAGACTTTTCTGTTCGAATTTAGTTCCAGGATACACATCAGATGAAATTGATAATAATGTTTAGATTGTAATTAAGAATTTAAATGGCACTGAGCTAATACGGCTCATACAATATGATGCAAATATATTATATAATAATAATAATTATGTCTCAACGGATATAGTTCCTGCATAGTACAGGATCCATAGGCTGTAGTAACTTAGTATAATTTGGTTCGTTAGTTCGTCTATAGTTTCAATTTTATAAAAATAAATTATTACAAAAATGGTAGTAAATCACATTTTCTTGCCTTAATTTTTTACATATAGCACGCCCGGCTTGACATTAACTGTCATAGAATTTGTATCCCCTGTTATATGCACTAATCATCATGTAAACAGGTTCCGTGTCTTTATCGTAGATCTTGGCAGACAATATTCACATTCATCACCTTTTATGACTCCATGTCTGCGACATGCAGTCGGCGACTGCAATATTCCTTGTAAATAATATAAAATTATCATTGAGCCATTTGTTCAGTGAAGTATGTATGACAGTTAATTTTTCCAGAGTTTAAGTAGTCAAGCACTGGCTCCTAATCAGTAAATAAATTGATTTAAAATTACTCAACCTAGTATCATAGACTAGAGAAAAGCAATATCAGTACGAAGATATTGACTCAGCACTCAGTAGCTTGCTTCAGGATTGTAGTCAGTATATGCATGCTTTCAAGATATTTATTTCAGAAAGGAATATTATTATACCTCTTAACAAGATTAAAAGAGTTGGTAATAATCAAAAAAAGCTTTGAAAAAAGTAAATAACCAAAAAAAGCTTACTTGCAGAAAGTATATATTGGTTGCGCGGAAAACCATTCGTATTTATTTAATTTGACGGTAGGCTGCCAAATCGGTTATCCCATTCCAAAACGATATCATTCATACCCTCCTATCGACACATCGGGGTGGTGGGGTGGGGTGGGAGGGGAAAGAAGATGATTCTAGAATGTCACGTAATCATCGGAACCGAGGATATATAAGACACGCGCGACCGACGCGCAGCCTCTTCCCGCCGCGCTCGCCGTTGAAACCACACCGCCTAGGATAATAGTGTCCTAAAGAGCTCTTCCCGCCGCGCCCGTTGTTGAAACCGCATCACTAGTAGAAACCGCTTTAGCCTGGAAGCAATCGAGCTCCAGGGAACCCGCCTCACCTCGTGTGAGATATAGTCGCGCACCGCCTCTCTCCAGAGTCTCTGTCCAGAAGAGGTTCCAGAAGTCGCAGTTATAGTGCTCGACCGCATAGAAGAAACATCCCGGTGAGTCAATATCCAATATTATAACCTGCTAGATATAATTGTTTTAACCCGCTCCAATTTTGTGTTTTCCTAATCAAGCAGGATTCCTTTCATCGATTTGGCAAATAATAGTTCGTTTTTTTGGGGAAGAGCGAGTGCATTGTACCGCATATATAAGTGTAGAAGCATTTTGTAGATACAGTCCACTTAGATTAATATCTCGCGTAATAGGTTTAAGGTTCGACCGGGGAACTAGACTTCGGCAGCCTTAGACACGTGGCTCCACCATTTTATGGTCACTTCGGCAGGATTTGCACTGGTGTTTAGTGGTCATCCAACCATTTTCTGGTCGAATTATTAGATTAATTATTTAGATAATGCACTCTAGTTTATGGAATAGTCTTAAATAGTGTTCGTTTGAATTTAAATTTTGGTTAGGTACTCGCAAACAGAATTATTCATTTAAATAGTGTTTGTAATTGGTTTAAATTTAAAGCTTATTAGTCGCTTAAAATTGAAACAGTGTGATAGCAACCGTTTGGTACGCTTACCCGACAATCTTGATAAAAAACATTGAGTTAGCGAGCAACGCGTCGCCTCGACTGTAACAGGTGTTCGATTTAATTACGTAATACGGCATACCGAGTGTCCATCGTCCATCGTTTATGCGTGTGAGATTAATTGTGATTAATATAACTTCATTATAATAATTTAAAATGGCAGTTAGTGGAAGTGAATTTAAAATTAAAACGCTTTATGCCAAGAGGGACGTACTTTTTTCACGTATACAAAACATTAGCGATCATATAAAGAACATTAATGTAGAAGCGGTGCGGGAAACTTTTCTGAATGAAATTGAAACGGTGGATTCTTTGCGGACGGATTACGAAAGAATATTAGACCAAATTAATCATTTGGAATTACAAATCGACCCGAAATACATAGTGAACTACCAACCGCTGCTGGCATTCGAAGATATGTTGTGTCGCGTGAAAATAACGGCAAAACTCCTACAATCTCAAAGCGAAGCAAAGCCGGAATTACAGGTACGTCCTCGTGACTCAATTAGGTTGCCGCCAATAGATATTCCGGTATTCAATGGTGATATTAATACGTGGCCCTTCTTCTTCAGTAGTTTTCAAAACAATATACACAATAACCCATCGTTATCGGACGCTGAAAAATTATATTACTTAATTAGTAAACTTAGTGGCAGGGCACAGTCGATCTGCTCTGGTTTTACGCCTACAGCAAGCAATTACTTATTAATATTTGAAACGCTTAAAACTAAATATGAAGATAGGAGAATGTTAGCTTCCGAATATTTGAACCAGATATTCGATCTTAAACCTATATCATCCGCGAACATCAACGGCTAGGAGCAGTTTCTAGATAAATTTGTGGCATCGGTGGCTGCACTTAAGAATTTAAATTTTAATGACCTTATGGACGTGGTGGTTCTCCATATTGCACTAAAGAAATTAGACCCCGACACCGTGCGTGCGTTTGAAATGGAGCATCGTAGCTCGGAGATGCCTTCCTTTCATTCATTAGCATCGTTCGTGCGAGATCAAATAAAGGTGATGCAGCGCTCTCCGAACGTTAAACAGGAGATTAAAAGGTGCGTCGACCGTAGACAGACTCAACCATCTAAAATAGCAGGGTCGTTAACTTACATAACCGCGACGTCAACATCACTTCAGCATACTTGTATCGTATGTAAAGATAAACACGGTAATTTATATAATTGTGCGACTTTTCGTAAATATTCACCAAGCGAACGTTATAAATTAGTAAAGACAAACAACCTATGTTTGAACTGCTTAAGCGATAAGCATTTAGTTGCAAAATGCAATTCGAGTTCCGTATGTAGCAAGTGCGCCAGGAAACATCACACGCTATTACATTTTGAAAATAGCAACATAGCGGCGTCAAGTAAAGCGGACAAGGAATTCACCCCTACTAAGGTCAACGATTCTAGCGGTCGACCTGGTGATGTCGCTCTGTGCTCATTGGCAAATATGGGAGCACAACCTCCTTCAACCGTGTTACTGGGTACGGCGCGTATTTTGGTTAGGGATTCGCGTGGGAACGAACAAAGCGTCCGTGCACTTCTGGACAGCGGAGCCCAAAATAGCTTTATAACACGACAATGTTGTCAGCGCTTAGGCTTAGTAATAAATAGGTCACTTTCACGTCCTGTAGTTAAAGGCATCGGAGGTACTAGTAAAGCTACCCAGGGATATATTAATTTAAAATTTTATTCTCGGATAGATCGTAATGTTAACTTTGATATAAATGCACTAGTAGTAGATAGGGTAACTGAACGGTTGCCAACCGTTTCGGTTGACACCTCGGCAATGATTGAATTTAAAAATTTGATTCTAGCGGACGACACTTACGCCGTTCCTGGAAACATAGACATGCTCATTGGAGCATCTCTTTACCCTCATCTTTTGTTAAACAATAAGGTCAGGGGCAACTCCTCGCATACCGCGCCTTACGCACTAGAAACCGTATTGGGCTATGTTATCATTGGCTCCGCCCCCATCATAGATAGTATTTCGGCAACCTCTTATTGTGTTATGGCTGTCGAACCGCTCGAGTCGTTAGTCCGCAAATTTTGGGAGATGGAGGAGGTGAACGTCCCACCCATAGCTAGCTCAGATGACAGATTATGCGAGGAAATTTACGTCCGCACGACCGTTCGTGATCGCGACGGTAGATATAGTGTAGCGCTGCCCTTTAAGGGAGATGTTTTGTCTCTCGGCGATTCGCGTAAAATGGCGGAAAAACGTTTCTACAGCTTGGAGAGTAGGATGCTCGCTTCACCCCAGTTAAAGGAAGCTTACGACGGCGTCATTAACGAATATATAAGAGAAGGTTACATATCACTCGTGGCTTCGAAATTAGATAACTACGAAGACACACCGTCGTATTTCATACCACACCACGGGGTCATTAGGGAGGACAAACTTACATCTAAGTTACGTGTAGTGCTCGACGCTAGTGCTAAAACTAGCACTCACCTGTCGCTTAATGATATCCTCTATAGTGGGAAAAATTTACAGGGCAGTTTATTTAATATAATAGCCAATTTTCGTTTGTTTAGTATAGCACTATCCGCCGATATTTGCCAAATGTTTCTTTGCATAGGGGTCCGTGAATGCGACCGTAGATTCCAACGCATTTTATATCGTTTCGACCCAAAGGAACCTCTAATGGTATTTGAATTTAACCGCGTTTGTTTTGGTTTAAAGTCGAGCCCATTTCATGCGTTACGCACGGTGAAACAGCTCGCCCACGAAGAAGGTCCCTCTTACCCTAAAGCTAAGAGGGCGATTGAGAGCAGTTTATATATGGATGATTTTGTATACTCGGTCGATAGCGTGGAGGAAGCTACCCTAACCACCGCCGAGGTTATAAAGCTCATGAAATCGCGTCAATTCGATCTTGTGAAGTGGACTAGTAATTCGCGTCCGGTTTTGGATACCATTCCACTATCACACCGTCTTTCGGCGATAAAGGAATTCGACGATTCCGATACACACAAGGTGCTCGGTCTGTGTTGGTCACCAGAGTCCGAAGTGTTTAGCCTTAAGGTAAATCCGCCCGTAGAGAAATGCACAAAGCGCACAATACTGTCATGCGTTGCTAGATTATGGGACGTCATAAGTTTCGTAGCTCCGGTGGTATTATACGCTAAGCTTTTGATTAAACAACTTTGGTTATTTGAATGCGATTGGGATGACTCGCCGCCTGACAGCATTGTTCGATTGTGGCAGCGCTTTAGAGAGGAACTTCCTTTACTAAGAGAAATTAAAATAGCGCGTCATATAAACGTCGATAGAAATATCGTCATAACGGTCGTTGGGTTTGCAGACGCCAGCGAGAAGGCTTACGGGGGGCGTTGTATATTTCCACGTTCAGAATAATGGTAGAAATTCGATTAGCCTTATTAGTTCTAAGTCGAGAGTCTCCCCCCGTAAGGTTGTCTCTCTGGCGCGCTTAGAGCTTTGCGCAATATTAGTACTCACCAAGCTTATTACCGCAGTTATCAGCGCATGTAGGGATAGAGTTCACATAGAAAGGATATTTGCCTTTTCCGACTCCACCGTCGCCTTATGCTGGGTTCATTCTTCACCCCACCGTTGGGATACGTTTGTCGCGAACCGAGTGGCCAAGATCCAAGACGAGTTGGAAACGCGGAACTTTTATCACATGTCCGGTACGGAAAACCCTGCCGATTGTCTATCCCGGGGACTCACCCCGATGCAAATAATGGACCACCCGCTTTGGTTCCACGGACCTTCTTGGGTTCACTTGGATCCCTCGCAATGGCCGATAATCGTTTTCGAACCTTCGTCAGTGTCACAACCGCCGGAAGAGAGGAGACACGCTCTAGTGTCGAACGTTTCGAGCGAGGTTTCTCCAATTATTGCTTTGGCGAACCGCTTGTCCTCTTGGTCGAAATTATTGCGTAGCGTAATTTACGTTTATCGATTCGCGAAGCTTTTACCGCGACGTTCGTATGTCTTAGCGTCCGATTACAACTATGCCGAGTCGCTAGTATTACGTGAACTTCAACGTGCGCACTTCTCTGAAGAAATTACAAGATTACAATCGAATAGAGCTTGTAGTCGCGCCTTTCAACGCCTTAAGCCATTTTTACAGGATGGGATTGTAAGGGTAGGTGGACGCTTGTCCAACTCGCAATTGAGTTTCGACCAACGGCACCCTATAGTTTTAGCGCGTAAAGACCATATCATGAACTTATTAGTCGATTACCATCATAAATTGAACTCGCACGCTGGTCCCGACTTGTTAATGTCGATTTTGCGTCAGAATTATTGGATTCTTTCTGCACGTAGTTTAATACGCAATCGGGTGCACAGATGTATAGCATGCTTTCGGGTACGCCCCAAGCCATCATTTCCGGAAATGGCGGAACTTAGATCTTGTAGAGTAATACAATCGGTAAAGCCCTTCACGCACACCGGGTCGGATTTCGCTGGTCCGTTTAAGGTCACGCTCACTCGCGGGCGTGGTATAAGATCCACAAAGGCTTACGTCTGCATTTTCGTATGTCTAACTACTCGAGCGGTGCATATAGAACTCGTTGGTGATCTAAGCACAGCAGGCTTTATGGGTGCATTTAAAAGATTTCTATCCCGCAGAGGCCCTGTAAGTAAATATATATTCGGATAACGGTACGAACTACGTCGGTGTAAAACGTATTCTATCGGAACTACATGAGCTCTTAGCTAGCAAGTATTATAATTCGGAGTTCGGTCACATTCTAGCCGAGAACCGCATTGAGTGGTCTCTGAACGTCCCAGCCGCGAGTCATTTTGGAGGCAATTGGGAGACTAATATTAAGAGTCTAAAGAGTCACTTATACCGAGTAATAGGAGATCAAATTTTGTCCTTCGAAGAGCTAAGTACGGTGCTCGCTCAAATTGAATGCGTAATGAATAGCCGCCCACTTTGTCGGACGTTGTCTAGTGACCCCTCGGAACCGCTGGCTCTAACTCCAGCACATTTTTTGAATTTAACGCCTTTAAAGTATTTGCCCGCCGCAGATATGGATGAGAACAGACTTAGCATTTCCGCACGCCACAAATTATTAGACCGGTTAGTGCAATCGTTTTGGAAACGATGGAGGATGGAATACTTGCATACTTTGCAGTCTCGGCATAAATGGAACACAGCGACTGAGCCTTTAGCTGTAGGAACTGTAGTTGTGCTCACCAAAGAAAATACGCCGCCTCTCCACTGGCCGTTAGGAATTGTCGAAGAGGTCTTTCCCGGTTCCGACGGAGTAATTAGGATAGCTCGCGTTAAGACCACGGTTGAGTCTTACCTGCGTCCTGTTGTCCGTTTGTGCCCTTTGCCTCTTCCATAATTTAAATTAGCTTTCTAGATTAAAAATTGTAGTTGAATTTAGGTAATCTTAGCGTTAGTTAGTTATTTTGTTAGTTGATCTTAGCTCTAGTCGTTTTAGTTATTTTTTGAAGGAAATCTTTCAAGGGCGGGGGGGATGGTTGCGCGGAAAACCATTCGTATTTATTTAATTTGACGGTAGGCAGCCAAATCGGTTATCCCATTCCAAAACGATATCATTCATACCCTCCTATCGACACATCGGGGTGGTGGGGTGGTGTGGGAGGGGAAAGAAGATGATTCTAGAATGTCACGTAATCATCGGAACCGAGGATATATAAGACACGCGCGACCGACGCGCAGCCTCTTCCCGCCGCGCTCGCCGTTGAAATTACACCGCCTAGGATAATAGTGTCCTAAAGAGCTCTTCCCGCCGCGCCCGTTGTTGAAACCGCATCACTAGTAGAAACCGCTTTAGCCTGGAAGCAATCGAGCTCGAGGGAACCCGCCTCACCTCGTGTGAGATATAGTCGCGCACCGCCTCTCTCCAGAGTCTCTGTCCAGAAGAGGTTCCAGAAGTCGCAGTTATAGTGCTCGACCGCATAGAAGAAACATCCCGGTGAGTCAATATCCAATATTATAACCTGCTAGATATAATTGTTTTAACCCGCTCCAATTTTGGGTTTTTCTAATCAAGCAGGATTCCTTTCATCGATTTGGCAAATAATAGTTCGTTTTTTTGGGGAAGAGCGAGTGCATTGTACCGCATATATAAGTGTAGAAGCATTTTGTAGATACAGTCCACTTAGATTAATATCTCGCGTAATAGGTTTAAGGTTCGACCGGGGAACTAGACTTCGGCAGCCTTAGACACGTGGCTCCACCATATATAATTTATAAATAATTAATGAAATTGTTTTTTCGTTGTTTTTATAACTACTGTGTTGTTTATATTTTCTAAATATTTTACTTATAATAACGTACTTAATATTTGTTTTGAAATCATGGCAGTTCAAAATTATTTGGTTGTTTTATGTATGATAAGACTAATAAACCAAAAGGTCAAAGTGTACATAAAATAAAATTCAATTTGTAAAATCAAATACAAATATTAGGGTTATGTTTTAAATTTATGAAAATTTTCTACGGAATTTACGGAAATAATAGGGGCGCTCCATTATTTGACTTCCCAAGTGAAAAAAATACTGAGTGATTGATTACTGTTTTCGTTACTGACTGCTGTGAATGATGAATGTTATATCAATATGTCTTTGTACGTGTTTTGTTTTTTCTTTAATTATATATTATATTATAAATTTCTGAGTCATTCGAAAATTTTGTAATTGTGATTTTTTACGCTTGTGACGCGTAAACAGTACCGCCAAACCCTTGTACGAAAAAAATTGATAGCATATGGCTGCGTCTATTTAATAAATGTGCCAAATAGAAAAAGTTGTTTTTAATTATGAAAATCTGAAAGTCTTATATATTTTAGCCCAAAAACAACACAAGAGATTTATTATCTGTTTGTAAAATATGTTTCTGCAAATAAATGTATTTCCGAAAATATTATTACCAGTCATAAGTCTATGAAATATATTTAATAAAATCATATTTGTTGCTTTCTCTCTAAATTGAAATTTTTCTGTCTAATATAAAAAAAATTTCTCTCTAAAATGGATTTCCATTCGTCAAATAAGACATGTCGGGATCCGGATGCTTTGCACGGTTTTCGTTTTTTACGATAAATTCTATCCGGATTATATAAAACATAATTTTCAGTTTGTCTGACGGCTATGATAAATATCTTTGTTCATTGTATACTTTGATGTCAAATAGATCAATATTCCACTTAATCGTGCTGATTTCACTTAATATTTTGCTTTACAAGTTGCAAGCCTCTGGACTAAACTGCCAGAAGAGTTAAGACATTCCACCAGCAAATACATTTAAGGGAAAATGGGGCTCATTATGTAGAAATTGTTCAAAATTTATTTATCATCATTATTATCATCAAAGTTGTAATTTTTATTCCCACTATGTTAAACTTTTATCAGATATAACATTCTATAAGGCATATTTCAATAAGTAATACTTCGTGTATGTATTTATATATTTGTGACCCTATGTATAAATGATGACAGGTTAAAATTTAAATGATTAAAAACTACTGCCATTTTGTATCCATAATTTTAAACTGCATGGTTTAATAATCGTGATTAAACCTTATTTTTACACAAAACTTGATTAATACAAACATTTAAAAAATTGATATTCTATTATAAAAGTTATGTATAAAGAATAAATAAATAGTAGCTACTATTGAAAAAAAATAAGTAAAAAACATTGTATATAATACATGCCCAACCTAAAATAAATTTACAGAATAGCTACGAAGAAATACATCAAAAACATAAGATACATAGTGGTTTAAAATAATTTTACTAAAAATTAAAATTACAGCAACAAAACTTAGTAATAAACATATCATAAATATTAGCAGCAATTAAGAGCACGTTGTTCACTTTCTTTTACATACTTACTTACTTACTTATCTTCACGCACAATCCCTAACGGGGTAGTCAGAGAGAACAGATCGCCAAGTGTCACGATCCTTACATACCTCTTTCGCTTCTTTCAGGTTCATTAACTTCTTCATACATGCACGTCTAGGTATCCGAGTACTGTTGACCTTCCCCTCTTCGAGCAATTTGCTCACATGGTCTTCGAAAGTTAGTCTCGGTCTACCTCGACACCTTTTAATACTTACTTTCGCTCTATATATTTTCTTCACCATTCGGTCTTCACTCATTCGCTCAACGTGCCCAAACCATTGGAGTACGCCCCTATCAATTTTTGTGATAAGGTCATCTTTCAATCCTGCCAATTTCGATCGGCTACGGTAACGCCACACATTTTACGAAGAGATCGCATCTCCACTGCATTCAACTTGCTTTTATGCTTCTTCTGGCATACCCAGGTTTCGCTTCCATATAACAAAGTCGGTACCAACACTGCGTTATATATTGCAAGGCGTGCACTCTTCACCACGCCTTGCCTTTTGACTAATGCATTCAGGGCACCATTGACTTTGTTTCCGGCAGCGACGCGCCTATCGTCATCCTAAATCACATCTTCCATCCCGGCTGAAAGCACTCCCCAAGTATACAATTTCATTTACCTGTTCTAGACGTTCCTGGTTTACCCATATTTCACATTTCGTTCCCTCTTCGTCCTTTTCAAATACCAGAAACTTAGTTTTATTAGCATTCAAACGGAGACCTTTAATTTCACATTCCTCTTTCATACACGTGACTAATGCCCGCAGTTCTGCTTCTGATGGTGCAATAAGCACCGCATCATCAGCATACAGCAGACAATTAACTTTAATGTCACCCAATTTCACACCACAGCTATTTTTCAGCTTCTGTAAACAGCTGTCGAGATACAGTATGAACAGCCAGAAAGACATGACACAACCCTGTTTTACGCCCGCTTGGACGCTAAACATGGGTGATAGGTAATGCCCTACCCGCACACAGGCTTTACAGTCATAGTAAAGTGACTGCACAGCCCTTAGCAATCGACCATCCACACCATATCCCGGCAACAGTTCCCACATTTTCTTCCTTATAACCCTATCAAATGCTTTCTCCAGATCCACAAAAGCACAGAAAATCCTCTAGTTAACACTCAGAAGCTTTTCCGTGATCATGCGGAGAGAAAACATTTGATCCGTGCATCCTCTTCCAGGTCTAAATCCGCATTGTGCCTCCCATAAGAATCTTTCCGATTTCTCTTGCATCCTACGTGTCAAAACCTTCGTGTAAACTTTACTTGCTAAACTGGTCAAGCTGATCGCCCGATAGCACCCGCAGTCAAAATGTGAACCTTTACCTTTATATAAAGGCACAATGACCGCGAATCGCCAATCATCCGGGACATCTCCCGTCCGCCAGCACAAGTTGCACAGCAGACGAAAGCTGTCCCAGACGCGAGGCCCACCGTACTTGACCATTTCAGCAGTAACTCTGTCTAGTACCGCAGCCTTACCATATATCAAACTTCGAATCGCACGTTCAATCTCTTTCATGCTGATGACCTCAGTGTCATCAAGGTCCGTGTCTGGCGTGCCAGTCATGGCGTTACCCCCGGATCCTTCACTAAGATCATGACACGCATACATTTCTCTATAAAATTCACTCCATCGCTGCATGACGTCCGATTTTTCTGAGAGGACGTCATTGGTTCTCGAAAGCACTTTGTTCATTCTTAAGGCTGTCGCACCACTCCGGGACCTTCCAACCTCTTTCCAGAAGAGTTTGGAGTTTTTCTTAAAGTTGTGCAACAACCTCTCGTCCGCTTCTATTCTACACCTTTCACGTACTTCCTCAATCAATGTTTTCGCATGAACTTTCTGCAGCTTATATCTTTCTTTCATCTTCTCTCTCATATGCTTATCGTTACTAGAGGCCAAGTAGTCTAACCATGCTTTTTTCTTCTTTTTTACAGCTTCTCTCACTTCATCATTCCACCATGCATCTCTTCTTTTACTACTACCTCTTTTTGTCGTTCCACATACTTATTCCGCTGCACTTACCATTCCATCCCTAAGGTTCTGCCATGTTCTCTCCACACATTCTTTCCTGCCATCGATGGTGTCAAGCTTTTCGGCTACCCTCGTGTGATATTTGTCCCTAGTATCCGCTTCCTGAAGCTTCCAGCTTCGGATGCGACAGACCGACTGTGGTTCTGTTACTGCCGTCCGGTAGCGCCAACCCGCGAACAAACCCCTAAATCTAGTAATTACTAGATAGTGATCCGTTCCCAGGTCAGCACCCCTGAACGCTCGTGTATCCATCACCTGTTTTCGCAGTCGGTCATCCACCAGGAACAAATCAATCATACTTCTCTCATTCTTTCTTTCTCTAGTGTACATATGGATTTTCCTGTGATTAAACATAGTGTTTGTTACAAGAAGACCCTTTTCCTTGCATACAACCAGTATAAGTTTGCCAGCATCATTAACCCTTTTATCGCCAAACTTTCCAAGCACCGACTCGTATCCTGGTCGAGCGATACGTACCCATCCATTCAAATCACCACATACAACAGTTCTTTCGTTTCCCTTAACCAAATCTAGAACTTCTCTTACATTCTCACAAAACTCCTCCAGCTCAGCCCTGGACGACGAAGCTACCGGCGCATAAACAGCCAAAAGGAATAACTTCGTCAGTCCCAGTTTAAAGCGAACCCAGAGAAGTCTTGAGTTCATAACCTTGTATTCAGTCATAAAATCGACCAACCGGGACGACAACAGCACCCCCACTCCCTGGCAGGCGTTCTCGCTTTCCGGGACTCCGGACCATATAGCTTTCTTTTACATAAAAATAAATAAAAGTGTACTTACCAATATACTATAAGTACAAAAATATTTGCATGACCTACAATGAATTCCGGGTCTATCTGTTCTTGTGCAATTTACGAGTGTATGTATAAACTATATTAGAAAATCCTAGTGAAAGGTTTTTAAAGATAAAAATAAAATAAATATATTTTATTTTTATCTTTAAAAACTCAACCTAAGTTGTCAAAACCGAAGTAGTGGTATGGCCGATAGATAATTGTTAGGGGCCTGGATGTTTGTCAAAAAAAAAATTCATTTATAGCAATATATGTAAGTATCATTTGCAGATTATTTTTTCTTATTCTTAACAGGTTTCCTAATCGACTGCATTGTCACGGTCAGGTGCCACTTGGATTGATGTGTGCGTGTGAGTTACGCTGGCGTCACAACTTATATACGTCAAATACAGATCAAATAGTGGGATTTCATTTGTAAGAGGGTTTAAGTTACCGTAGGGCATATGGGGTCAGTAAATCCAGTTGAAGTTGAGTTAAGTTGAGTTAAATAAAGAACTCGAATATTTCAACATGGATATACCGATACTTCATAGCAATAACTTCCCGAAGAAAATGATTATGAGCATAATATAGAAGAAATAACCTATTTAATAAAGTATTAACGACATATTAAAGCATGCCATAATACGAGTAGTAGAAAAATAACAAATCGTTTTGGAGATTTTTCAGAACTGAACATTAAAATGAACGCAGCAGAACAGTGATCACGTTACCAAAATTCACGCACACAGTAGCATGCAAATGTGCTCTATGAAGTTTTTATCTCTATTTTATGGAATATATTATTTGCTATTAAATTACTAGGTAAGTGTGATCAACAATCGTGAAAAAGCTACAATTCAGTTTTTGTGAATTTTATTAAAAAATACGGATGCTTGCCGTGAGATTTCATCATAGCACGGGAGCAAAACGTGTAACATTCTCGTGAGGACAAATAAAGCTGCTGTAGAAAATACGTGCTGACATACATATGATTATAAGGAAGATATAAATGCATTTAATTAGTTATTTTTAGTCTCTCTCAATTATTTTTGTCACAAAAATATACAACGTACAGACAGCAGCAATTTTGTTACAAAATAAGATTGACAGGTGAGCACGCAGCCAACCTGATGGTAAGTGGATGCTGTAGCCCATAGAAATCTACATTCATCTCAGGCAGCAAAACGGAAACTGCCATGGAAGAAATTTATGCAAGGCCATGAAAGCCGTGATGCTGTCCTAACCGTTCGATGCGGAAAATTTAGCTTGTGTAACAAGTATAACGGTTCACCGGATTTATTAAAACAAAAGGCAATGACGAAAGTTTAAGAATCGAGGTACTTTTGTCAGGTCGTGTTGATTTAAAATGGAGTGACATGTTGTGACTCTTAGACTCGTAAAGCAGAAAGGTATGCGGGCGTGTTGTACTATTTATAATACTCTGTTAGCTCTAGAGAGCAAACATACACCAAATCTTAAAGTCTGCTAGATTTTAGCCCAAAAACAACACATAAGTTCTATCTGTTTGTATAATATGTTTTTGCAAAAAACTGTATTTGAGTAAATATTATTACCGGCCAAAATCCATTAAACATATTTCATAAAATGTGATCCTATTGGTTCTTTTCTCTACAAACTCAAACGGATTTCCATTCGTCAAAGATAACATGTCAGGATCCGAATACTTTGCACGGTTTTTATTTTCAGTTTATCGGCATAAGTTAGATTCGATAGAATTAGGGCTTTACACAACCTAATGCGTATGTCCATCGTCAAATACACACAGATCCGATGTGTGTATTTGACGATGAAAGTCTTTGAGTCTATAGAAACAGTTACCAATGGTTTCTTCTATATGACCCTCAAAACGCAACCTTCGATCCATAACGACACCTAAGTTCCGAACATCCAATACACGTCCTAACGGATTACTATTTAGTATTTGTCTGGTTATGCGTTCCCAGTAACATATACTTAGGTTTATTGGGGTTCAATAGGAGATGATTTTGTTGGCGAAATCGGCTATGTGGCCAAAATCTCAATTGATTTTGTTATTGTTATATTTGTGTCACTGGGTATAAAACAAATGTAAAGTTGAAGGTTGTATAAATTCGTTGTCAATACGGAAATCAGCTACACTTGTCACCGTTATTTTTTGACTCGTCCTACGCAGGTAGTAAATAGTTTCAGATTTAGACGAAGTTTTTACACAACACTAAAATTCGTTATACGAACGGATCAGTTTCGCAAAAACTCCTCTTCATAAATATTTTTATTCAAATCAAAGAGAATTTACATTTTTCCTAAAGAATTAACAAAAAAAAACAGTGTACATTATTACATCAAATTTAACACTAGGAAAATCACCCTTATGGAGCGAAGCCAAGAAGATGGAATCAACAAAGACTACCTACTTTATATTCCGGGCCACTATTAATAACGGTCCGCATTGCCGTAAATGAGGGTTTCAAAGTAGAACCACATATTAAGCAATTTAAATTAGGTTGCAAATGAGTTTTTTTTTTTCATTACACCATATCAAAATTCCAACGCCGAACAAAGGTCTTTCCCATAAACTGCCACATATGGAGAGCTTTTGCCATAGTTACCACGCGTGGCACTTCTAGGTGGTATGACACCTTTCTTGTCTAGTGGTCCGTATTAGTATGAATCACCGTGTTAGATATTTATTCCGCTAAATAGTAGTGCTTGCATTGCACTGCTGTGTTGCGATCTGAAGGCTTAAGCATTTCATTATAGTCTTCAGAGATGACAATTTTTTTTAACCTTTTTGTTTAAAATTGGCTGCAGGTGTTCTTAAGCTGCAGTAGCCACATACCACCAAGTGGTCAGTCAGTTGATTTGTCACTTCAGTACATCATAAAATAAAATAGAAACTGCTGCCTACCTTCATTTCCCGCTGTAACCCCTAACGACAGCACGGGATGATACTCTTATCTCGCTACTCGAATTCTTACGATTACTCCATGATCAATACTTGCAATTAAATATAGACAAAACTGCCGTACGCTGTAAGAGTATATCTGAATATTTCCTTACAAAAGCTTGAATCTACTTAATGAAACAAGAAAAAAGTTTAAATTTATCACACATGCCTGCCTCCAAGCAACAAATGTGGTGACAGCGTAACAGATTACTTCACTCTATCTCGACCGATGAATGTTGTAAAAAATTACTAAAAATCCTGTAAATGCGGAAATAAAGCTTCCGATATATTTATATAAAAACTCAATCTCAAATAAAATTATTACTATTATATTATGTCTACTATTATATTTTTATTTGTTTTGATGCATATTTGTATTCTACTATTTATATAACTATATAAATTTTGAATTCGAGACAGGCTCTAAAAGTGGGAGCTTTCCATTCGACAGTATTTTTGTATGTTACGCGATATTTTGGTCAATTGTAAACCGACTATAACGAATCCTGTTTTGCTAAATATACTAAAACTACAAGAAAGTTCCTATTTTAAAATTAAGAAAAATAGGGAATGAAACATTTTTGTATCACTGAAGTTTTAATATTGCTTAACTTTTAAATAAAATGAAAACTAACTCCAAAACATATAAAAACTATATATAATTTCCACATAACTTGATAACTGTTGGAGTCGAGGCTTTATTTTTTCGATACCCCTATATCTTAGGACCAACTTCACAAGCTATTACATCAATTTGAAATCATTATATTATTTTTAGTTATTTGAATTCAGATTAAATATCTATATTCTATAACTTTTAATTTTTCGTATGACCCAGACCTGAGGAGCAATAAACGGTGCAAATCATGTCTCGCAGAGGGCAATCACTAGCTTTTGTTGATTTATTATACCTACAACAATTTATAGACTAAAATGTTATATGCTAATGTCCACAGTTCATTAAATATAAAGTGGCTTCTGTAGTTCATAAGCCCCTACAACCACCATTAACCAAAGAAGGCCACAGATGCGATGCCAGCTCTGAGAAATAAGATTTAAGAATTAAGATAGAATTTTGCTTTTGCCCGTCGGTGGAAAGGAGAACATCTTTCGCCAGTAAAGGCTTTCAAACTTTTTTATAAAAGAAGGGTGAAAATGGACACATAGTCCACCTGATAGAAATAAGATGCTGTGGGCTCATAAGAGTCCACATCTACCTTTGATGATGTTTTCTGTCTCTTAAAGAGTAAGGTGCAATACAGTTGAAAAAAAGATAAAAAAGATTTCAACCATTATGTACGCATCCGGTTGCAAAAATACTTTAGACATAATATTTGACAAAGTCAACCTTCGAGAATAGTTTTATATGATTATTTTTACCTAAGACCGTTATTTTTGTGCGTAAAATTATTTAATTAAAAAAAATTAACCGATGTTTTTAATTATTTATAACTAAGGTGGAAATAAATTCACATTAAAGATACATCAATATATATGTATTTAAATGTTATTTTATAGTTTAATCACACCGTACATAAATTTACCATTTTAAATATAAAATAAAAATAAGAAGCAACATTAGAAAAAAATTAAAACTTCATTTTTGTATAGTTGGACAAATTTACACTGTAATTTAGGACTTCGTTGTCTAAATTAAATTGTAGAAGTACTAATTCATACGTTATAATAGTCGCAGCAACCTGAAAGATAAAACCTGTTAATCGCTTGAAGTTATTTTTTTAGTTATGTATTTCAAATCTCCATACATGAAGTAACGTGCTACGTGTCACATAGAAATACACTCCACTTAAAGCTGTCGTAGTGTAACGAATCTGACGGTTGAAACGCTGCACCTGAACAGAAAAATTATTTATACGAATATAAAGTGATAGGAGTTCTGCAGTAGTACAGCAATGTGAATATTGTTCTGTTTTATGATTTACATATTTTTACGATACCAATTTTCCATAATAATTTTTTAATATAAAACTACTTTATGTGCCGTATATGATAGTTATATAATTTTATAAAAGTATTAACTTTATAAATAGTTTATTCAGATTAAAAACAGCAATTCTGCTTATCCACGTATACTCCTTAATTAGTAAACATTTTGTTGCGCGCCATAGTTGACGCCTGGTACGTAACGTGTGATTATTAGCGCCATCTAGTAGCAAATAGCATAAATAGAAGCGTCAAGATCTTTTTTGAAAGTTCACCATCTAGTATGGAGTAGCAGAACTAGGAGAGCTTTCTAGAAAATTCTTTGCAAGAACTTTCGCCATCTTACTCGAAAATTCTATATGTTTTCAGTAGAAAATGGTTCTATATAAAGACGTTTAGGACCGCGACCGGGGCAGTGTTGAATTGATGATACAAATGAAGACTTCGGAGCGAAATAAAGTGAACTGAAATGTTAAGTGTAATTAATTATTAGCATGTTTTAAGTTTTAATTGGTGTTCGGCAATTAAAGTGTCAATTTCGATAATTTAATCGGCAGTTTTTACTGTCACGAACTCTAAGTTTGCAACAATTGGTGTCAGAAATGGGATAAAATCATGCTGATTTTACCTAAAGACGAAACGGAGGGTGTCCGTACCCAAAGTCCATGCCAGCAGGAGACGGACCAGAGACGATTTGGTGATGCAACGCCGTAGACGTCGGAAGGCCAGCCGCCGGCTACGGAGGTCAGCCCGTCAGCAACTCCTACATCTACAGCACCTGACTTAGGTGCTCTGATGATGATTTTGCAGGAACAGGCCCGTCGGTTGGAAGACCAGCAGGCGGAATAGGCCTGCCGACAGGAGGAACAGGCCCGTCGATAAGAGGAACAGGACCGTAGGTTGGGTAAGCAGCCGCAGTGTGGACAAGAGGAACAGGCCCGTTGGTTGAAAGAGAAACAAGAGGAATAGGTCCGTCGTTTTGAAGAGCCCCAAATCGCTACTTTCGTAAAGAGATAAGAGAGGTAAAGGAGAAGGCTGCCCAATATGACAACAGTTTGCCGCTTGGAAATCTCATGGAAAAGCAGATACATTGTCAAGAAGAACTTGTCCTCAAGAATGCAAGACTTGTACTAGGCAACAGGAAATGGAAGTAGTATCTGTGAGAATGCTCAGGACAAACCACCTCAACAGCGAGTAGAAGGACAGCCTACAACATGCACAGCAGGAATATTTGACCATCAAGCTGATTCTGAAATGAATGAAGGCCAGTGGTCCTAAGCCCAAGTGGAGCGACGTCTCAGCAAAGAGTTCAACCACGAAAAGTTATTGGGCCCAATGGGACAGATTGCTGATTCAGGA
Source organism: Parnassius apollo (assembly GCA_907164705.1). NCBI lineage: Eukaryota > Metazoa > Arthropoda > Insecta > Lepidoptera > Papilionidae > Parnassius > Parnassius apollo. The sequence continues at coordinate 1,884,060 of CAJQZP010001288.1, forward strand.
TGGATTTCTGTGCCGTAAGTGCGAAAATGTTCAGGAAGACAGCTGTTATTTGCAAATAGTTGTCCCTAAAGCTAAAGTACCGGATGTTCTACAGTTATACCATATTGGTTGTTCAGGAGTCCATCTGGGAGTTAAGCAAACTCTAATAAAGATCCGAGAACGGTTTTACTGGGTCCACTGTCGTGACGATGTCGAGGACTAGTGTCGCAAATGTACAAGTTGTGCGGCTGTCAAGGGACCTCAGACTCCTAGTAGAGGTGCATTGAAGTTGTACAATATTGTTGCACCATTGGAGAGAATAGTCCTTGACGTTGCGGAGCCGTTTCTTAAAGGTGCAAGAGGTACTCCTATGATCATTCATATGGATCGACTGGTGCGCTATTATGGGAAGATAATGCTCGGGACGAGCATGTCTTAGGAGGTGGAAGGGTTGCGCGCCATAGATGATGCCTGGTACATGACGTGTGATTATAAGCGTCATTTAGTATCAAGTAGCAGAAATAGAAGCGTCAGGGTCTTTACTGAAAATTCACTAGCGCCATCTAGTATAGAGTAGAAGAACTAGGAAAGATTTCTTGAAAATTCCTTGCCAGAACTTTCGACATTCCACTCGAATATTCCAGTTGTTTTCAGTAGTAAAGGATCCTATATAAAAGTGTTAAGGACCGCGACCGGGGCAGTATAGTAATTGGCGATACAAATGGAGACTTCAGAGCGAAATAAAGTGAACTTAAGTATTAAGTGTGAATAATTATTAGTGCATTTAAGTTTTAATTGGTGGTCGTTAATTAAAGTGTCAATTTTGGTAATTAAATCGGCAGGTTTTATTGTATAGTGTATTGTAAAAATACACTATATGTTTATTTTAGAATTTCTCTTAAATTTATTCAAACACTATTGTGCGTAATATTCGAGAAAATAGACTGTTATATAATTTCATCAGTTAAAGTAAATTCCCAAGTTTGGTAACAAGTTACAATATAACATGTAACTTATTAAACTTGAATATTTCATGCGCAGTTTTATGGCTACCAATTATCCAGGCCTTTATTTTACATCCATTTTTTTCATTTCTAAGCGAGCACAACTCTACTGCCACGATTTTGTGAAGTGAATAAATTAAATGTACATTAGAGTGCAGGAATAATATTTTTTCGATAATCTAGTAGTGTTTAGTGGGCAGTTTTCACAACATTTTGATATTATAAAGAAGAGAGCTCCTACAATTATTTTTATTTATTTTACAATTTATGTTAACATAAACAATGAAGTGACTTATCATGATGAAGAGTTTGCACAAGGGCGTACAATATGTCAACTTACTTCAAGCGTGTATTCAGATGCGGGGACATATCCAACAACAAATATGGGCTCCTGTGCAGCTTTGTTTACGTTTGCTGCTAACAAACACATCACAGTCGCTCTAGTGATTAGAAACACGAAGGAGTACATATAGTATAATAGATGTACAGTATTGTGAATAGAACTGTGGACAAAATAAAGTTTACTAGGTTGTAGGACACCTTTGCCGTTCGGGCGGATACCATCCTCTTAACTATTTCTGTTTCCAAACAGTTGTAATTGTTTTGCCAGAAGGTCAGTATAGTTGGAGGCTAAATGTTTACATTTTGAACCTCAGAAATGAAAAGTGCTTGCTTAAAATTAGTTGTTAATTGGCAGCAGTAGCCACTTACAGTTAAATTGAAGTTCACTGCAGCTATATTAGCTGTATAGTTGTAGCACGAATGAGTAGGCTGGACCGGTGAAAGATCACGCTCTCACAGAATAGCAGCCTAAAATAGCAGCTAAACGTTGCTGTGTTTCTCATAGTCAGTGTAGATAACCGGAAACCCTTTTTAATGGAAAAGAGGCATTCCAAATTTTTGAGGTGCTGACACCGTTAAAGCATACAACCGAAGTTTAAATCACGCTATAGAAGTATAAAAAACCAGAATGAAATATTTTACAATTGAATTACATTTCTAACTTATGTGGTGAGTTGGCGGCGTTAGAAAGTTAATTACCCCCTTACATTTCAAGTGAGAGATAAGAGGTGACTATATGTATGCCAGAACGTGTTGTCAAATGTGTTAATAGTAAACTATTTTGTTTAGTATGTCAAAAATAAAACATCTATGCTGACCGACACAAAGCAGCGTCAAAGGTGCGTTACGTCTGGTACAAATATTGGTAATCCAACAGTCGAGCACGATGATTACAATTGTCCCCGTAATTGAGGTGAAATGTTCAGTAGTGGATGAAGCGGATGGTTGTGGTGATGATGACTCAGTGGCAGACGTTTTTTACGCGGTGAAGGCACGCAGCGGCTTTTGATGCTTTCATCTCAACCGGTGAAGATGCACGACCAAAAATATTCTCATGCATTCTGTCGCGAATTGTGCTTTACCCATATCATCACTTACTTTTTCGAGCTTTTATCGCCGTGATGTGTATGCCTAGGAAGTCCATAACTGGAAAAAACATCATCAAATTAATAAATGAAAATAATTTCAAAAACTATAATTTTATTTTCACAAATTCTTTGCGGAATTGGCAATTTCCAGAAAATTTTCCGGACCGATACTATTTAGGAACCTTCAAAAAAAGAGCCTGCTCTTTTTTTTAAAGGTGGCATCGTACATAAAATTCCTCTGATATTGTAGTTGTTTATGAGCGCCTATATTTTTTACTATCAGGTGAGCCGAAAACTCGTCATTTGCCCCTTCTTCCATTTAAAAAATGCATTTCGTTTGTATTTACTAGATTAAGCATTTCGTTGGATTTGCCCTTGCGTTTTCCGATTGCTAGGATTACACAACGCCGCTTTATAGATCCATAAAAACCGAATGCCATGCGGCGCCTATTGTTACCTAACACCTGGACGTTAATACATCGCTTCACTATAAGGTTCTTTATAATAAGTGATATATTGTAATCTTGTAACTTCTATATTAAATATATGTTAAGTAAATTGTTTTATTTTTTATTTTTGTAATTGTCTTATACATAATTGTTTCGGATGTTGAAGGTTTTCCGTGAGTTATTTATGTTTGTGAAACTCTTTCACGTTATACGAGAAGTTTTAAAAACCAGGTTATACAAAAATATCGTATCGGTTTTGCTACTTGAGTTAATACTTTTTGAAATAGAATATACCCAAAAAAATGTCGCACGCTTATCGCTTGCTGAACAAATATGCACGCAGCGCTATAATTCTCTTAACGTAGAAAATCCAGACCTTAACTAAAAGTTAGTTTTTTGAAGTTAATTAATTACGTAAATAAAGGCAATATTTAATTACTTTAAAGTATTGAACAGTTGCAGGCAGATAAAGAACAGATTAGTGAAGAACGCTAACAGCATAAGGTAGCAAAATCTGGAATTTATTTCTTTCACAAGAGCCACAAGGTGTGAATATAAGACGCGCAATTTTTCCCACGACATTGACTTCTGTAATGACAACAAATCAGGTTGAAATAATGAATGTAATTCAAAATTCGAAAATATTTTTATTTTAATATGCGAAGGAACTTACGTATCGTTTACTGATGATGCCGTTGAAATCCTGAAAGTATGAAGTTAAATACGTGCTTACACACATCATCATTACATCTGTAATGTTCCAAGCAAATGTCGCCTGCAAATTTGCGATCTGAATGAAGATAATACATTTATTAATATATTAAAAAATGAACAATTGACCTCATTAGTCCGGAGCAACCCGAGTTCGACTCAATTTATTCAAAAATCATTTTGAATAAAATTGTTAGTTACGATTTTAATTATTGACGTGTTCTTGTTTCCTTAAAAACCTTGTTTCTCTATTAAAAAAATACAGTCCATTTAATCTTCATGCGCACTTGAAGTGGAACTTGAAGTTTATTAATATTTATTCCTGTAATTTATTTATTGTTATTGTTACTATTTCTAGAAATATTTTTATTTAATAATAAAGTTAAAGAGCCTAATACAGGATGTCCAGTAGGAAAGTTCAATTTTCAAATTTGAATTACACAGCAACTGTAGGCGCGGTGAAATGGGGAAAGACCTCAATCGACGCGTCAGGCATGCGGGTTTAACTTTAACAGTCGCTATGGAGCGTTGGACTGGAGCACAACGTGCTTTTGCTGTTGAAGTTTACTTTAAGAGTCATGACTCGTGCGCTGCTGCGCTTCGGAAATTTCGTTCTCACTACAATATTCACCGAATAAGAGATGCCTCAAGTGTAAACCTTTTGAAAAAGTGGATTAAGAAGTTTCATGAAACGGCTTCTACCATTAACCAACACATTCCAGGCCGCACACCTACTGTATCAACTCAGGAAAATGTGTGCCGAGAAAGTGATTCGGTCCTTGCAAATCCGCGTTGTTCTTTACGGAGGCATTCGGCTGTTTTGTGAATCTCTAAATCAACAGTTAAATTAAACACAGTTAAGAAAAAAATGCAGTTACATAGTGTAAAGGTGACTGTTTGGTGCACCATAACCTCTAGTGGGGTTATTGGGGCGTTCTATTTTTTGAGAATGGTAACGGTCATGCTTTGACGGTCAAATCGGAGCGATATAAGAATATGATCAACAATTTTTTTGCTCCTATTGTAAGAACCGAACGCCGTTTTAACAGAAACACATGGTTGAAACAGGACCAAGCCACTTCCCATACCTCCAGGGAGTCGATGGATACGATAAAGGTATTTTTCCACAAAAATGATATCGAGGTTTGGAGACATCTGCTGGCCACCCAGGTCGCCCGACGTCACATCATGTGATTATTTTCTGTGGGGTTATCTAAATTCAAAAGTTTATTCAAACAAACCACGAACACGAGTGATGCTGAAAGAAAATATCCGGCAAGAAATAAACAAAATCTCACCGCAAATCTGCAAGAAAGTGTTTCAAAATTTATGAGTCCGATTAGAAAAATGTGAACGAAGAGATGGTAAACATTCGGAGAAAATGATATTTAAAAAATAAAACCCGCTGAGTTTCTTGATATTGTATTGAATAAATATTTTGTATTCATTAATTTAGTATTCTTTTTCTTAAATCAAAAATGAACTTTCCTACTGGACACACTGTATTAACTGAAACTAATTTTAGGGATTTTATTCCGTTTAATTTAAACTTTTTAAAATTTTCGACTTTCGACAACATTATTTCGACAACATTGGATCTGAGATGTTTGATTGACGAAGTAACCGAAACGTCGGGGATTAAAAAATTTATATTAAACGCAATAAAATCCATAAAATTAGTTTTATGTAATATAGACTGTTCGCGTTATGTTAATATTATTTAGATAAGTACACTGACGAAGGAATTTCATCTGAGTCGATTGTGCATGTCGATTGCACTCGAGACGATCGAAATTAAGTGTGGATGTGAATTGACAGCAGCGTTGCGAAAGGGCACGCTCGCGCAATTTTGCTTATTTTATTCGAAGGGGGATTTTAACCTTAATGTCGTTTAAATAGGTATGTTAAGAACTTCATCGCTGTTGTTCACCCTTAAGGATGGAATTTTATACTTGACGTTACTTGGTTGAAAAGAGAACAATCATTTAAATCGGTTCAGCCGTTTCCAAGAAATCGGTGGACATACATAAAAACGCACTGAACCTTTTCGTTAACTGAACTCCTTTCAAAATGTTACAATAAATTCAAGCTTACCATAAATATAATTGATTTCCACAAACTGTAAGATGTTAAATCAAATATGAATGGTGCCCAAATTGAGAAACATTTTTCATAAACGTTGTCGCTTAGTATTGATTCATTTAAATCACTCATGACCTTCGTGATGTTTGATATTATCGACATTGTGTGTTCAACTGAAACATATTTTATTTATTACATAGAATGGATGCCGCGTGTTCACAGTCTAAGAATATATATATATATATATATATATATATATATATATATATATATATATATATATATATATATAATAAATTATTATTACGGCGTAGGGAAGTGACGACCCCGTCGTCCGCCAACGTGACGGTTATGAGACAAAACTGCTACGTCAGCGCAGTCAGTCAGCACCTTGCCAAAAGGTGTGAGCGCCGTGCCTTGGCAAACATTTAAGGTGCAAAGGCCGGCTTGTGCATATAGCCTCACCATGAAACAGCACCAGAACTCCCGTTAAATGACGCCCGCTAATATGGATGATGGAATACAGAAGAACGCGCAAAGGGCTGTTGCGTGGAGGTCACCAGGGCGCGTCTGGAGCTGGCGCTGTCGCGACAGCATTCGAACCACCAGCCGAGCGCAAGGTGCTGCACGACCACCCAGCAGCCCCTCGCATCCATCATCCCCACCAGCTTGCTTGGTGTCGGCAGGGTCTTCGCAGGCCCAGCAATGGGCACTCGCCACTGGTGGAGTACGCCGCATGCGACGGATCATCAAAATGAATACAAACGCATTGTTGGCATATTTATGGGTGAAAGTGGGAGAATTTGGAGGGTCTTTTTACGGAGCTGGAGCTATCTATTACCATCACCGAGCAAAACCTGGCAGAGTTCGGTATATCTTGCGCTCAAATATATTTGATGGCGCCGAACTCGAAGGGCTACGACGTGAGGCTGTTCCCTCATCAGATGAAAATGCTACGGCTGAGGATGCGGTGCCACAACTTGCGGAACAACCCGCATACGTGGATGCCGCCGTGAATACCCCAGTGGTGGCTGATTCGAATTATGATGGACCATTCGCCCAGGAACTGGAAATAGAGCAAATGAGTAGTACATTGGAAGAAGCGATTGTGGAAACGCGCAGTACGCCTCTCGAAAATCTACCGCGACTTCCCAGCATAGCCCTAAGCAAGCGGAATCGGGCTGTCATGAGGGCTTTATACCCATAGCTGGTGACCTATTTGGAAACCAGCCGGGATCTTTGCGAGACGGACTGCCGTATTATAGACGTCAAGGTTTCCACGGCTAGACGCGCTACTGGCCAAAGTAGCGCTATCCTAGCAAGGAGAAAAAGAATTGAGGAACGTATCGCAAAGGCTAGAGCTCTCATCGGCAGACTGATATGCTAAAGACATTAATAGTTATTTTACAACCATCCGCTCAATTAAATAAAATGATGTGTCTTACCTAGTTTGAAGACCTTAGCAGTCAGCCGTCGTAGAGTCTATATCACCTGAAGATGCCTCGTGTAGAGGCGAAACACGTGTAATATCGTCGATGGTGTATCTTTCCTAGAAGAGTGGTGCTGGGAGTGGGTGCTCTTTAAACTAGGTAAGACACATCATTTCATTTAATTAAGCGGATGGTTGCAAAATAACTATTAATATCTTTATTATAATGGATTTCCGCAAAGTAATGCCTGATTCTATCAATTAAACTGATATGATTCAGATCAGGCAATAACAGGCCAAGAATTGTGCGCACCTTCAGGATGGCGTTTGCTGGGATAAATGTCAGTTTGTCCCAGCCGTATACAACGCAAAAACTGAAAGGAGCACATAGATGATCTGAAGCAGAGAATCGCTGCTTGGGGAATTCTCTTCCAGAGATTCCCCGGATTCTCTTCCAGAGTGATAGAGGAGGCTCTATGAATCATTGGAGCAACCAATGGTAAGTGGAACGGGTCCAGCAACGAATTAGGCCTGTAATCAGAGCCCGTAAACCATAGCGAGGGCCCTTGGATGGAAGTTGTGGCGAGTCAGTGTGCGAGTATTATGCACATGGACCACGTAATTGTAACGCCGGATGAGGTAGCTCAGGTGGTCCGTAGGGCTCCGAACTGGAAAAGTCCGGGACTCGACGGGCTGCGCTACCGAACCTCTTTAATACTGGGATCACTCATTTGGTTCCTAAAGACCAGGGTACCACAGACCCTAGAAAATATCGCCCCATCACGTGTCTACCGACCATATACAAGACAATAACATCCATTTTGAGCGCGAGAATCACTCGTCACCTGGATTCAAATCAGGTGATGTCGCGCGCTCTAAATGGATGTCGGGACGGTGATCGTGGAACGAAGGAACCATTTCTCATTGACGCGGTCATTGGCAAGACGCAACCGTCGGAACTTCTCCGCTGCCTGGATAGACCACAGAAATGCATTCGAGTCGGAGCCCCATACATAGCTTAAGAAGGTCCTCGAGCTGCACAAGACTGACTGTACAGTTTGAGACTTTCTCGAGCAGTGTATGGGGTAGTGGAGTACGATTCGGCTCCGGCTCCGAGCGGATGACGGCTACGGAAAGCCACATAAAAATAAGAATACGGGTATCTCCCGGGGCGATTGTCTGAATCCAATCTGGTTCTGCCTCTCTTTGAAACCTCTCAGTACTTTACTGAAGGTCTCCGGGAGGGGATTTCAGCTTTGGAAAGGAGATACAAAAGTGACCCACCTTTTCTATATGGATGACCTCAAGTTGTTCGCCTCCAGTACCTCCCATTTTGTGGAATTGGCAAACATCACTTGTGATTTTAGCATTTCTATTAGAATGGAGCTGGGAAAGGATAAGTGTGCAGTCTAGATAGGATAACTCTGAGGGCATAGCTTTATCTGTGTCCGTCAACTTAAAGACCCTTTCCGAGACTGAAACATACCGATATCTGGGTATATCACAGAACATCGGTATCGATGAGGCTGGTATGAAGCAATCAGTTTGCGATACATGTTTTATGCACGCTTGACCAAAGTGCTTAACAGCCTTTTTTCTGGTGTGAATAAGGCACACGCATATAACGGTTGTGTCATGCCTGTCCTCATGTATACCTTTGACATGCTCATGTGAACTCAGACTGAACTTAACGCGCTGGATAGAAAATTCCGCACTACTATGGGATGATACTTGGATGGTACATCCCATAGGATGCATCATCCAAGATTGTCGGTGATGGGGCTGTACTAGCCACGAAAACATGGTGGGCGTGGCTTTTTGAGCGCGCTCACCATGCATAATCACGAAGTGTGCAGCCTCCGTAATTACTTCCTGACAAGATCGGATGATCCAATCTATAAGGACGTCATTTCTTGCGATAAAGGACTTGCCTCTCTATTCTTAGCCAACGAGCAATGGCAAGACCCGCCAGTGGAGAGCATTTCCGACCAGGAGATCATATGGAAGGAGAAAGAGCTTCCACGGGAGGTTCTACAAGGCTCTACATGAGCCTTTTGTTGACACAGTAGCCTCCATCCACTGGCTACGCTTTGGTGATCTCATCTCATCATCTGATCTCATTTGGTGATCCGAGGGATTTGTCTGTGCAATACAGGATCAGGTTATTTAGACCAACAACTATCGGAGTTACATCCTAAAAGATGGCACCGTCGATATCTGTCGAGCTTGTCATCCCGGTGAGTCACGTAGGCATGTCATCTCCGGTTGTTCAGCGCTTTCTAACTCTGAGTACTTGCAACTACAGGTACAACCTTGTAGCCAGAATTCTTCACCAGGAGTTCGCTCCAAAATACGGTCTCGTGGACCGGAAATTGCCGTATTACAAGTACTTGCCGGAAGCCATGCTCAAAAATGATCGTGCCAGGCTCTACTAGGACCGGGCCGTCATCACAGACTGGACCGGGCACAGTCAAGGATATTTTTGGTCGACATTACCATTCCGTATGACGAGAACCTTGTGAAAGCCGAAACAGATAAGCAAACAAAATATCTGGACCTGGCTCATGAGGTGACCGACATGTGGGGTTTTATTAGGATATGGGGTATTATTCCTGTAGTCATTTCTTCAAACGGGCTAATCCCGATCAGCTCGGGTCAACTGAGGCGGCTTGGACTCCGTAACGGACCGCTCCAGGATCAAATGCAGAAAGCGGTGCTCCTCGATACCGCCCGCATCGTCCGCCGGTTTCTCTCCCTTTCCCCCTAACTCCCGGCCGTTTGGTCTCCCGTGCCGAGGGCATCCATCTGGTTGCGCTTTTATTTATTTATGTATTATTTATTTATTTATCTTATTATGTGAAATATATATTTGCGTATATTTATCATTTCCTTTTATATATTTATTCAGCCCAACCAGATGAGAATACACTATTAATACCCCATAATAATAATAATATGTTTACGCTCACAATTTAGGTTAACAAAAATATTGTAAAAACTATGTTCTTAAGACTATGGGAAGAGAGTCTGGTGTCTGTACCGGGTGGAAGCCTGTGTTACTGATCAAGATAGTTACCACGCTGGGCAGATGTATCGGCATCAGTTTTTTTAGTATTTATTAGGATGTCGTGTCTTACGACATGGTGAAAGCCAGTTAGCTTAGATATAACTTTTGCCTATTGATTTCCTCGTTTGTATGCTAGTCGTAAACCTTGTTTGTCTGATTGTGAGTACCGGATTCGAGTCCCGGGTTGGGCCAAAATAAGTTATCGGATTTTTCCATCAAGTAATTCTTAGTAACAGCCCAGATAGAAGGAATCCAATCACAAAAGAACAACGATTACTACTACATATAATTTGAAAAACTATTAAATTACTCCTATATCCTTATTCCGTTACCGTTACAGCCTAGCAAAGTCCACTGCTGAACATAAGCCCCCCCAACAGATTGCTTCATATGGAGGATATACTTCATTCTTTAAAAAAAATGGCAAATAATTGCTAGAAAAGATTATTATACTGTTCTTTCAAATAGACCTGTTCATTTGCGCATCCCTTTTCATATGTTTTTTTATTATTTTTGTTTGCTAAATTAGTTTTTATTTTTTAATAGCTATTGCCCGCGACTTCGTCCGCGTAGAAGAAAATGGTTCTAATGGGATTTATAATTGGTTTTTTACGTTTAAAATTTTGTTATAACATATAAATTATTATGTTAAAATGTTTGAATACTTATAAAATAAACCAATCTTTATTATAGTTTAGGTATTTAAAGGTTAAATAAACATAAAAATAAAATAAAATTTTGCTAAATTTTATGAACACGAAACTCAGCCGTTGATCTGGTGAAAGTGACACGGTGGATTTTTTACATCTTTTTACAACTTGAATTTGAATCGGAATCCTAGGAATAAATACAGACTCTCCTCGATAACAACCTGTCAGTATAGTTGCCTCGATTTCATTGCGATGCGATGTTTTCACTTGCAGTCTGGGGCCATTGCATAATTTTGGTGGATTTATTTTGCGCAGCAATTTAATTAATTACAAACCAATTTTAGTATGTGAGTTGGGAGACCGGAAGGCTTCAGTGTATTCAGAAACTCGACCGGATAATGAATGGCATCATCGGTGTTTATCACTAGACGACAGATTTGTTGATATTCGACCACTTCGAACGATTTCAAAAGTATTTCATTTATGACTGAGGCTTGTTCGTTTTTTGGTGTTAGAATGGCACGCTCGCATAATCATTCTGCAGGTTTATCGTGAATATTATTAATGTTTGGGTAAATTTTAGCTATAAGCTCTGGAAACAATTGTAGTTAACTCTGTAGGGAGAATTATATTTATCCAATTTCGTGAAATCACCATTTCCTATTTTAAGCAACAGGTCTGAGCATTATTCGGCAGTAACATCTCCCCTAAGATGGACTCCTCTTATTTGACCATTACTATTCCTAATATCTTGTTAAGATCTATTTAGGACTTCGAAACCCCTTTTGTGAGCTATAGTACTCTCATCCCAAACAATTAATTTCGTTTTGTGGAGTTCTTATACGAGATTACTTTTTTGGATATATTGCAGAGTGAGGTTTCCTTTTGTATCAAATCGAGAGAAAGTTAAAACGCGGTGTGCTTTTTTACCTCCTTCCAGCAGAGTGGCAGCAATTTCGGACAATGCGACCGCTAAGGTGATATCATGATTGCTTCTCACTTTGGCCAACAGTAAATTTAATAGAAAGGTTTTGCCTGTTCCACCAGGAGTATCCAAAATCGACGCAGATGTAGGTGATATATTTTATCACCTACATCTGCGTCGATACTGGAAAGTATTTTATAATAGATGTCTTTGTTTATTGGTTAGAGAATCTTTACTACTTGACATCAATTCTGATAAGTAATTGACATCGTAACTTATTTCCTTCATGTAGATCCGGTTAGTGTGTATGCCTTCAGATCTTTGAGGCTGTGGCAACTCTTATTGCTGTAGGCTTTGCCCTCCTAATGCTAATACAACTTATCCTATTGTGACCAGACATTTATTATAGATTTCATCTGCTAGATGTTCATCTATAACGCCATAAAACCTTTTCACTTGTCGTTTGTACTCTTCTGATAGGCTATTACTGTATTTTACCCAAATACTTCCGCACATAGAAGGGTTTTAGCAAAATCATCTGTTTGACATAAATAAAACGATACTAACTGTGTCGTTTGGTGGGCTATTAACTTTGTCGGCGAATTTGTCGGAATTTAAATAGACTCGTTAGCCTTTCACGTATGGAAAACACTAAAATTCTCCAACTACTTCCGAACTACTCAAATAACGCCTACTCTCATATAATATAACATTATTCTTTTTGTTTCCTAGCGTTAAAACCACCAGATCACTGCCCTTATTAATATACTTACAAATGTACTTTATCGATTTAACAGAATTGCGAAATTCTACATTAATACTCGTATGTGCCTTAAATGTCCGTGACAGAAATTTATTATAAAGGACCACCCACCTATTGTCTACTTCAATGTATTTTAAGTGTAAATCCACCGTCACCCGAAGTTCACCTTCTGTACCATCGTCACCTGTCTGTTTATATCTCAAGAGGTATCTGGGATAGCTTTTGCTACATTTATTATCTTTCATGTAGGGAGAATTATTGTTAAGGTTCCCACATGGACCGTGTATTATATTCCCGATCCAAATATTTTTCCTTTGGTTCGAAACGCCATTATTTTCTTTAAGCTTTGAGGTGAAAAACCCTGGCTGTTATGTCGTTTTTATCATAAATTTTTTGCCCAGGCAAAAGCATCTTCGTGATTTCACATATCGGGGATTGCAAGTAAATGTTTTAAAGAGATTGGGACTACTGTAGTGGCGCACTTACGTCATGGTGTCCTGTGCCCGCTCATGCATATAGCGTGGCCCCCCAGTAAAAAAGAAGGCAGCCTCACCTTTTGACCCAGCTGATGAGTATCAACGTCTTGTCTCCCTAACGCATCTTGAAAGTGATATATAACCGTATGCTTTAAGCTGCGCTTGATTGTTCCAAATGTAACTCAACCTTTCTGTTTCGATTTTCGCAAACAATGTCACCTAAAAACTGTCTACGCAGTGAATGAAAATACAGCAGATGATTATCTTTTCCTTTCCTAATCACTATACGGTAAGACTAAACACTTGCAGCAGATACCATTTTTAAGCGGTTATTTGATCTTAGGATCGCACTGGGGTATAGAAATGGAATATCCATCCTCGCCGTAGAAAAACAAAAGAGGGTACTGTAATGAATCGTATGGGCGATAAATTTCACTTATTTGATGCAATGTGTTAACATGGCTCTCAATTACAATATCCCGCTTAGAAAATTGCTGTCCGACAATAACTAAAGCAACTTCATTTGACGTAGGTTGATTATGCCGTCCACTGTGGCCATTTGTAGGCTGTCTTTCAACATTTATAACAACTTTTAATGTATTTGGCGTAGCAAATACTTTATGAGTACGTGGTATTTCTTGCTTACCAAGATAAATTTTTCAGAAAGACAGTTATTGTATCTCAAATGAACTTCTCTATAGTCCTCACAAACAAATAATGTAACAAATATCTGTATAAAATGAGGTTCATTCTGATGTGGCGGAAGCAAACTTCCAATCACATGATACACCTGACCCTGCATTTTGAATGTAGTCATAAAATTGAAATTTCGAGTTTTAATCCAAGTTAAATATACTTTTATATTTACCATTCCAAGTTTTTTATGTGAGTTCAACGTTTTGAGTTTCGAAATATGTGCCGAAATAAAATTTTATTTAAATCGAAGGAACTAAGGAGTATTGATATCATCTTTGATGCAAATCACCCCCATAATAATTTTCTATCCCTTTTTAACTCCGTTATGCGATGAGGTTCAATAAAATAGTAAACACGTCTTCCATTTATAGTGTTAAAGAATTTTTATGCAAAATTTTAAGGAGATTCGACCAAGGAATCACATTGTCCTATAAAAACTTTGCCCCCATTTTACACCCCCTTATAGGTAGAATTTCGGAAAATCCTTTCTTATCGGATGCCTACGTCATACAAAAACCACCCTGCAGGTTTCAGGTCTGTACGATCAGCTTTAGGCTGTGCGTTGATCCGTCAGTCAGTCATTCAGAACAAAGCATTTTATATGTATACATTTTGAGACAGTGTCAAAACATAAGGATGCCTTAATACTGCTTGTGAAATTTGTCCAGGGTACCGGCAGAGTAACTGTTTGGTTGCTGCAGCCCAATATTAAATATGTGATTTTTTTTTTGGTCTCTTGTGTTCTATTATAATAAATAATATTTCTTTTTTAATTGAATTTTTACGACACCTACTGGAGAAAATTCGATCGAATTAGCACAAGAGTAACTTAACAGCGTTCGAGACATATACATTTATAACGCGTCCATTTGTCACTTAATTTACCAACTTAGATAAGATAGAGTGAACTCGTATTACAAGTGAGTATTTCCAGTGAAAACATATGGGTGTAAGATTTTTTTATAGAATGAGGGTGACCAACGGGCACACAGTCCACTTAATGGTAAGTGGATACTAAGTTTCATGGACATCTACATTTATTCTCAATTAGGAATCAAAATGCAGATGTGTTGTTACCCGTAAGGACTGAGATAGAATGCTTCGTTCCAGTAAAAAGGGTCTCCGGTTCTTTGCGAAACACAGCAGAAAAAAGCTGCTATATTACGCTAGTATTCTGTGAGAGCGTGGTGCTAATCCGGCCGAGTCTACCCATTCGTGTTACGATCGTAATAAGGTTACAGCATTGCTCTAGCACGGATGTGGTCATTCCTGCACTACTACCTATATGAGGAAGCATAATGTAGCTCAGCTAGTTATAGGGAGGGCAACGCTTCGAGTGTCTGTCCAGTCCTCATATCCTCAGTAGAATCATTAAAACCAACATATCTCAACGAATCAGTAACTGAAGTGGCAATGGTCCGGCCGTAAACCTTGAAGAACCGACAACTGATGGAAAAGTACGGCTCTTGTGTGATAGCCACTAGATAGACATGCGGGAAGTTTATAGATGCGGGTAACAGATGCCCGTGTTTTGTGGTATTCCTTGAGAGAAGCCTATGTAAAGCAGTGAACTCATTAAAGTCTATAATGATGATCATGACGAAGAGTAACTGATTAAGCTAAACTGATCAGTAAGTAGTGAGAATGCATCGGCCATAACTCGTCGTAAGCCGACAACGGACGGTAAAATAAGGTTCATCATATTAGATTTAGTGATACATAAAGTCGATGGATGGATGGAACTTGGGGCCATCTTTGTGCTAAACTGTGGTGATTTTTTGATACCAGGAACCGGAACAAATAAACTGCTCTCATTATATGCTGATATTCTGTGAGAACGTGATGATAGGGTGTAATGATGTTGATAATGAAAAAAAAATTTGTCCACATAAACGAATGTGATTAAAAGCTATTTTTCCGTGTAGATTATCAGTATATCACTAAAATAACAAAACAAAAAACTTACGTAATGCTAAGAACATTACCACGTAAGTAATGATATTGCATTTCCAAAACGCCGTTTTTGATCTTCGTATTTCCACTAAATTAACTTCGATTTCAAGCACTCTCTTAACTAGCTTTGACCAATTCATTGCGAGATGAATTAATAGAACTGTGTTAAATAAGCTAGTCACGTAAAACAATACAATACCTGAAAATTTTGACATATTTAAAGAATGACATTTTTTATATAACAAATCCATTTATGCATAGTACAAATTAAAAAACTTTAGCAAAACGCTTTAATCATAAAGTGTGATGATCCTAGTATGAATTATGCGAAGATGTTATGATATTATTCTACCGTTATCGGTTCATATTACGTCTGCAAAGTTTTATATTGAAAACATTGACTTATATATTACAGCGTATGAAAACTGAATTACAAAATTTCATTACATTCTTACAAACATACATATAAATGTCAAGCTTATATTATAAAGTTCGTAAAGCAGCAGTGCAATGTATTTATTAAATAAATAATAATTACTAAATGTATATAAACTGAGAGGACATAGACAAAACCAAATAAGACTGAATCCCGTTAAGATTGTTATTCCGATAACTGAAGCAGCGTGGAACAATATGTAAGGGAGTTTAAAACTGCACCTGCAAAGGCATAAAAACATTAGAAATATGAAACACGTAAAAATCACAATAAATACTGACCACATAATAATTTACGTGTTGCACAAATATTAATTTTAGCAGGATTTTTAGTTTGGGATTCTACCTATAATTATTAAAAAAATATAGAATATGTGACTTTACCGCGACCTAGGCGAAAAAAAAAACATGTATGTATGAAAAACTAAAAATGTTCGAGGACAGTCAAACTCACTGAGGTGGAGTAAACATTATCATTTTACTTCTATAAAACATTAAATATTATCCCAGTACCATCTTACAAGACGTCTCGCGCCTTTGACGTTGCTCTCCGACGTCGGTCTTTACATTATAACCCTAGCGTCAACGAGATCATTATACTGCCATACATAGGAAGCCATAGGATCTTCCTGGCACTGTCCGTAGTCGCCTCTTACGACACCAACGGTACGAAATGGGGTCATAAAATCTCTTACAAGACAAAAAATATCTTTCTTTTTCATTTACTCACCCTAAGGAAAGTACAGATGAGTTAGTAAGTCCATCAACTGGAAATAACCCCGCCAAACGGCACAGTCTCATCGGTTCACGCAGACAGTAAAGAAAATCACAAACCTTGTGATCAATAAGATTATTTATCCTTTGCATTTTCCGTTTTTTATATTGCTTTTTTAATAATGAAACAATGCTATATTATAACGATCAATTCTATCAATCAGTTTCTAGTCTTCAAAAGAACTGTAAATATATTTCAACAGAGTATATCATTAAAATATAATTTCAACATAGCTGTAACATACATAACTATTTAAATATAATTTTTATTTAAATTTAATATTACATTAAGTTTAGGTTAGATGCTATAATGTTATTTAATTGTTTGATGCATGACATTGATTTTCTTCTTTTCTTTGTTACCCTCACAGCACACGCGCTACTGCTGAACGTAGACGTGTAGTATTGTAAGATGTACTTGTCTTAAATATCTATGGTAGTAGCACTAGCGATCTCAGTATCAGACGTATCGCATCTTTGACTGTGCGCCTCTTTGGAGGCCATAAGGCACTGCTATGTTAGTTACCTGTTACGACACCTTCGTGTCGTATTGCGCTATAGATTTTCTTAGCTTGCTACCATTTAAATTTTGTCATCATTATCACCATCATTATAGTCATTTACAAGTCCTCTGCAAAACTTAAAACTCCCCGAAGGAATGCCACAAAGTACGGTCCTGAGCCACCCGCATCCATTAACTTCCTGCATGTCTTACCAGGTCGTCACTCCATCTTTATATTTATTATTTTGAAACATAATTTATTACCACTAGTAAACT
This sequence comes from Parnassius apollo, assembly GCA_907164705.1. Taxonomy (NCBI): domain Eukaryota; kingdom Metazoa; phylum Arthropoda; class Insecta; order Lepidoptera; family Papilionidae; genus Parnassius; species Parnassius apollo. Next base: position 1,901,661 of record CAJQZP010001288.1, read on the forward strand.
AAGTAAAATGAATCAGATAAAATTTATAAAATATATCTTTAAATTTTTAAATATTTGAACGTCACGTGAATAGTTTAGAAAAAAAAATTATTTGCTTACCTTAAAAATTTCGCTGCGCAATTGTACTTTTAATATAATGACTAACAAAAATTAATTTAGTAATGACTTGGAAATACAGGTGACGATTTTTAAAAGCAATTGATAATTATCTTACTTCGTGCTTAGTTGACTGACGACACATTTGACATGTTTCACATAATTTAATGCTTTGGACATTTAATTTCTGATACCATCCAAATATTTTCAGTCCACATAATTATTCTATTTTTCTTTGAGCAAACTTGTCACTGGGATATTTATCGTACGTAAATACAACTGTAGGTGTCATAAAATATCTACGGAAAATACTGCGGTTAGGAAACTAGGACACGATTTCGTAGTAAGGTTTACTTTTATAATTTTTTACGTTTGATAGTAAAAATGTACGTCAAATAGTTTTAATTCAAACTTTTTATTTACATGTATCGATATTTCGGTTAATACTTTATTTAGTATTTTTACTCTATATGTATTTTTATTCTTTACTCTTTTCTCGATTTATAAAAAAATGTTTTAAGTAAAAACTGGTTAATTTAATTAATTTGTATTTTTTTTTTCCTTTTTATATTTCGCTTAAGAGCCAGTAATTGTTCTTGGGGGGTATATTGCCATAGTTGCCACGCTTGGCGAGCGGGTTGGCAACCGCAGTTTTTTTTTGTCGTAGTATGCCTATGCCGGTAGTTGTTGGGAGCACTATGCTCGAAGTTGTTGACGAGTACGTTTACCTGGGACAAATAGTCCGACTAGGTAAGTCCAACTTCGACCGAGAGGTCAATCGACGGATTCAACTCGGCTGGGCAGCGTTCGGGAAATTACGACACATCTTCTCGTCAGGTATACCTCAATCTCTGAAAACTAAAGTGTACAACCAGTGCGTGTTGCCAGTGATGACTTACGGATCAGAGACGTGGTCCTTCACTGCTGGCCGTATGAGGACGCTCAAGGTCGCTCAGCGAGCTATGGAGAGGGCTATGCTCGGAGTTTCTCTGCATGATAGACTCAGAAATGAGGATATCCGCAGTAGAACCAGAGTGACCGACATAGCACAACGGATTAGTAAGCTGAAGTGGCAATGGGCCGGCCATATAGCTCGAAGAACCGATAACCGATGGGGAAGAAAGGTTCTCGAGTGGCAGCCTCGTACCGGTAGGCGTAGTGTAGGGCGACCCCCCACTAGATGGAGTGACGACCTGGTAAGATATGCAGGAAGTCGATGGATGCAGGTGGCTCAGGACCGTGCTTTGTGGCATTACTTGGGGGAGGCCTATGTTCAGCAGTGGACTTGTGAAGGGCTGTGATGATGATGATGATGATGATGATTAAGAGCCAGTGAGCGGCAGACTTAAGGTATTTCAATAAGCATCATGTTTTTTACAGTTGATCTGGTATACTTGAGGTAAGTACATATGAAATGGGGGACACTTTGGTTTGACCGGCGGTTGATATGGACACGCTCAGGTGTTAAAGGTTTAAAAAATGACCAATATAAACGTGAAAATAATATGTCTCCCGCTTTGACATCAAGAGAAACAAGAAGGAATCCCCGTGGGTGCGCAAATGACGAAGGTATTGCGGGCGAACGATTAAGTGGACTGTATTAGCGTGGTTAAAAATGACCCAAAACAAAATGACGGACGTAGCACGTGGTACGTTTGAACAATATAATTGCTATAAAATTAATTTAATGCGTTAGCCGGCACGACGGAATACGACCTGATGCGGAAAAAGGAACAAGAAAATAAAAACAGTTCAAAATGAAGGGATGGGGACTTACCTGGGGAAACTGCGAGCGGCCTTGCGGAGGCGACGAAAATTGTATTGCACTGGGGCGAACGGTGGAAGCGGACGTCGTTTTACAGATTTTGTCTCCTCCACCTTACACCTAAATGGAGCGCGAGAAGCATGCGGGAAGGAAAGAATGTGAGGGGAGGCTATGGCGGCTAACTTAACTAACAAAATACATCGACAAATACAAAGTGCAAGGTTGTGCGTTGGTGCAACCACCCTGAAAATCCCCAGATTCCTGAAGTATGCAGTCTATCAGGAGGTGTGATTCCTGTAAATATGGGTCTTATACGTTTCTTTATAAAATAAAAGAAAAACGTTGGTTTAAACAATTGGTTTTGCATACTATTACTAAACTGATGTTCTAGCCACTAGACTCTGGAAAGGATACGGTATTTTCATCAATGGCGAGTACATCACTTACCTTTGATTTGCCGACGATATAGTCCTAATGCCAGAATCGCTAGTAGACCTAAACACTATAGCTCAACGACCTCAATAGTGCCTTCCAACCGATAGGTTTCGGATGAGCATGGACAAAACATACATTATGTGTAGCGTCCATGTCATACCTCTGCCTGTAGTTTTTAAGAGAGTATGTTTACATGGGACAAATAATCCAACTAGCTAAGTCCAGCTTCGACGGATTCAACTCGGCTGGATCGCGTAAGGTATACCTCAAAACTTGAAAATGAGATTGTACAACCAGTGCGTAATGTCGATCACGGCTTATGCATCAGAAATATGTTCATTTACTGCTCGCCGTATGATCAAGCTCAAGGTCGCTTAGCGAGCTATGGAGAGGGCTATACTCGGGGCTTATCTTCGTGATAAACTTAGAAATGAGGATTTCCGCAGTATAAACAGAGAAGACATAGACCAACGGGTAAGTAAGCTGAAGCGTCAATGGGCCAACCATTTAGCTCGAAGAACTGACAACCAATAGGGAAAGAAGCCTTCAAGTGGCAGCCTTGTACCAGTAGCCGAATTGTAGGGCAGTTACCTACTAGACGGAGTGACGACTTGGTGAGACATGCAGGAAGTCGATGGATGCAGGTGGACTTGTGAACAGATGTAATGATGATGATGATAACCAATATTAAATACAGTTGAAAACAAGGATTTTAATTAATGTAATAGAAATTTTAATTTAATCTAAAGACTGGATTAGAGCGAGTGCTACGGCACGCACTTATAGACGCCACTGAAGTTCGTTGTCTGCCTGGGTAAGAGAACTTCAATATAATATGTCTGCCATGCAAAATATATATGTGAAATAATATTATCAACAACATACATAAATTGCAGCTTTATTGAAGTAACGTAAATTATTTAAAAAAATTGTACTGGAACTACCGTAGTTGTCTGCTAATGTTATTTTTCAGTATCTTTTATAGAATATTTCAATACGTCAAAGTGGCAGACTTATTACTTTCACATTTCTTTCCTGTCCCTTTTTTACACATTTCACACCTGAGCCTCTTCATTAACCGCAGGTCAAACTAAAGAGCAGCTTGAAAAAATTCCATTTATTATATTGTATTAGGTCTTTATGAAATTGACGTTTTAAATGAAATAAGACGACGTACCTAATTTTTTTCTATACTTTTATTTTATTTAATCTAAGTAATCACCTATGCAATTGATGCATCTTCGTCAACGCAGTGGCAGTTTATCGATACCCTTCTTGAAGAAATCTGCTAGACGGGAGGCAACAAATCCTGCAAAGTCTTTTTACACTGCCTCTGGTTATTGAATTTTTCCCGCCAAAAGTTATACAAATTCTGGGAAAAGTAGGGTACGTTGGTTGACGGAGAACTTCTAACCCCAGCTATTGTAACCTCCAGACCGTCTGTTGTACAGACTGAGGTAGCATGTCGTCGTGCAAGAGGAGTGTGGACGAGTGATTGACCAAAGCAGGTTAGAGACTTGCGAGCTTCTCCGTCATTGTGTTCAGTACTTTACAGTACACATATGAGTAATGCTCATCCCGTTTAGTAAAAAACTATGATGAATCACACCGGCGCTAGACCACCAAACAGAGACTATCAATTTACTAGAGGTAAATTTTCGTTTAGGTCATTGTTTTGGTGCTGAACCAGAATTCAACTAACTTGCGTGCTTGCGATTGCCAAACAGAATCAATTTCTTCTCACAATTTCAGATAACAATGAGGTTTAATATGCCTTAAATTGGACACAACACTCATTGAGCTTGTCGGGCACCCATTTGTCAAACTTTTTACCTTGCCAGTTTGACGTAAATGAACCAATATTTATAAAATCAACCCCAAATATCATCAGCTTTCACATTTCGCCTTTAATTCGTCATTGTTGACCAAAATTTTCAGACGACAACAGGGTTCATTTTTCAGGTCTAAATTTAGGAAACGGGCAAACCAATATCAATAATTGTTTGTAGTATTCGCTCCATATACGTCGTTGATGTTGTGTGCCGCTTGTGCTGCATTGCTGCCACGATGGTACTCATATTCCATAACTTCACGAATGTTGAACGTATTCAAGATGACGGAACAGATTCAAAAGTAATGAAAACATATTTCTAATCAATAAAGAAATGACTAGTTTTGAAAAAAGAATTCCATGTTTTTAAAATGAAATTAATTTGAAGTAAGAATTTATAGCCAAACAAAAATTATTTTGATTTGAAATGGCCGGTACTGTAGAACTGCAATTTCATATGTACTATATAATTACACGCATACTCCGTTTTGTTAATGGGACCGTGTTGTGCAGAAATTCTTTAGCCTTCGAAACAACATTATTCAGATTTTAGAAGATAAATTCATTTTTCTTGTGGCAGAAACCTTATTATATAATGTTATGTATATACTTTTAAAATTGAATATAGAACTTAGGATTTCTGTTATTTTTCTGAAGTCTTTCTTATTTGGAAATAAAGTAAGAAAAGAGCTGGATATTTATTTTGCAAATTTTGTAGGTTGGATCATTTTCGAATATTGGAAAATATATATATCAACTTTCACAACGGTACAACAGGGCTTCTCAAAATACAAAATAATCTAATGTAATTTGAATCTTCAGAAGTTAGTTGGTAACTTTTAACTGAGCAGACAAAAATAAATTTAAAATTTACTTTCAAACAATTACGTGTCGGCAATAGAGAATGAAGAAAGAATTACTCCATTTCATTATTTGAATATGTTGGCGGTTGCGCAACCTCGTACAAGTATTCTTGATAGGTCTCGCACGTGATGACTCGGGCTAGAGACCTGTGCACGAGTGCGACCATGTTCACTACCACATAAGGTCTAAGAAGATGGTCCAAGAAGATTTCGTTTGAACTTGTTATAAGCTTGTGGGAGAGATAGTAAAATATAATACGTAAGCTGCAAGCTGCTGTTTCTCTGTGTCCTCAGTAAGTATTTACATACATAGCATACCAAATATACGGTGAAAATTGCGTAAACGGAGATCATAGACCTTACTTTCATAAGTCATTAATATATAGGGTTCGAACCCACGACCCTACTATTGTAATGCAAATTCATCATGGAGACCTTCTTTAGTATTGCTTTTGTATCATTGAGTTTAATATCATAAGTCCCTAATATAGGACTAGTCATTATGCTACAGTACTTCAGGCAGTCGGGCTCCCGACCACCCCATATATATATACAACTGCAGGTATGTACCTCCGGCAGCTTCCTCCATACAAGACGTCTATACGTGAACACCTTCCATAACTTAGGAAAATTTTCTTTAATACATGAACTCCTTCAACAACAAGAAATTTCATCTATTCGTAAACTCCTTCCACAACTTAGAAAAATTTTCTTTTATACACGAACACCTCCCATGCACAATTTTTAACAAATTTTCTAATTATCTTATAAACGTTATTTAACTTAATTTTATAATATTTTTTGACTTGTATTTCTATTATTTATCTTATTTTAAATATTTTTTCAAGTTTTTAAATAAATTTATTTATTACGAAAAACAATAATTTTGCCTTTAATTTACTATGTTATTGGGATAATGTCTGAAATATATTAACTTTATGTTTATTAATTTAACTTAATTGCTTAACATATATCTTTTAAGACTATTTTTGACGCCCCTTTATATTGAATTTAATTATTAATAATAATATTGGGCCGTCACAATCCACCCCCAAATTTTATGTTAATGACCCACACAGTGGAGTCGTTGATATAAAATTTTACTATATTGAGAGCATATGCACTACACTCAAAATTTTGAACTTATGTGTATCTGTTCTTTCCTCTTTCAATCTGTTACAATTCAGTATATATTTTCATCCCACCTACCCCAGGGAATGGCCGCCGCCACACACCCCTTCAACCACATCTATCCCAATGCGATAAACCATAAATTGTTATCTTGATAAATTTATTGTATATTATGTCGTTAAATAGTGGTTCTCTTTTGTTTTTGACTAACATTTTAAATCTTTAAAATATAATTCAGCAATGTTGTCTTTATATGCACAGTATTTTGTATATGTGTTGAAATCAGATGGCTACACACCCACAGGATAAATGTGATTGAGCCATTCACCCTGACCCAACTCCTCAAATTTATTTAATAAAAACATATTTTACAAAATTATCTTACAATCAATATTTACAGATAGTCATTAATAAAATTATTACAACATTTTTCTTATTTTTAATTAATTTGTGTCTTGCTCATAACTTTAATAATTTTAATCCATTTTTTCAAAAGGCCACCCACGGGACCAAATTGTATTACAGTATTTATTCTAGAATGTATATAAGCCAAATCTATTATCTAAAATATTTTAATAAATGAATAGCATTAAAATTTCCCCTAATTTCATTTGTTTCTGGGTTTGCTAAAGTATATACATTGTCAAATGGCACGGCTGCTATTATATATGGCCCTTCAACGCCAAATTAAATTTACTCATAACTTTGTTATCTGCATCTGATCTACTAGATCTAGAACCTTTTACTAAATCGCCAATGTGATATTTCATTAATTTATTACGCTTATCAAATTTTGTGTTTCTAATGCGACTTGCCTCTTTTAAATTCTTTCGCACTTGTTATCCTATTTGTCCGACATTATGTTTACTTTTACTATTTAGTTTAAGTGGCTGCTTGTACTTATTAATGTTATTGAGTCAGGGGTACTGACCCAGGTTTATAATTCTCTCTATTTAATTTAAATTATTACAAATATCACACATGAACATTATTTGATTTAATGAATTAATATAATAAAATACTTAAATTAATAATTTTCCTAAAAATTTAAGTTAAATCTTGCTCATAACTTTTGATTATATAGAGATTAGATGAAACGTCCTTTAATTAATTGGTGAGATCTTATAAAATGTTACTGGAAGAGTATTTTCATTTCCTATTTCAGCTTTTCTATTGTTACATTATGTATGTTATATAAAATATTTCGTCTAGGATCAGAGACATGTGAGGTGCTCGCCCCGTACACCTCTTCTTGGTTTACTTTAATTTGGTGAACTTTCGTTTGGTTAATAAACTTTTCTTCGAGAAATTATTTTAACCTCAGACGTTTTCACTGCATTTTTAATAAATTTTTGAAGCATCTTAAATTCATTTTTAGGCTTAGCCTCAAGTTCTAACTTAGTGAAGTTAGAACTTTTCTTTGTTTTAACCATTTTATATTTATATACTTTTATCAGTTTTTAGCACTGTTATGTCCTTCACTTACACAAATGTTACTGCGTCTTCTTATTTATTTCACTTTATATTTTATTTCGCATTAACTATGCACACACCTTTTATAACAAAAAAATCAATATTAATATTAAAGCCCCACCCCCAGACTCACAACCACCCCCAGCAAACACCATCCTCCAAGACACCTTTCCATTTCACGGACAACAAATTGTAGGCATTACGCCTACTTCATAATTCTTATATAGACGACCTTCTTTTTTAAAATATATCCTGGTCACGGCACCAAATTGTAACGATCTCCCCCCCTCTATATGAAAATAAAAATATGTATGATATTGAATATAATTAGTTCCCCTTTATAATAAAACTTATATATATGTGACCAGGATAAATAAAATATGTTTTGATCTTTCTAAATGATCTTTCAAAAGGTTTATTAATAGGCCGGTTTTAATATTTTGGCGTGATCATCTTAGTTAGGACCCTTATTTACGTTGTGTTTGTTTAGTAACTTAGTTCTTTTAGGTGTCTTTTGGAAGAATGAATATTCACTAGAGCAATTGAAAGCTGTTGGTAGTGCCTTATAAGCTACGTGAACCCCGTTCACGAAGACAGGGCCCGAAAAAAGGTTAAGAACATAAAACGTCCCTATTCCACTTGCATCAGGTTTACATTATTAATTATCCCTTCCCGCTCGGAAAAGGCTCAAAATATATTTATACAAAATACCCGATACAAGGGCTTCGCTCTACTACATTTATTTAAAAAAATGTAGGGGAGGTACACGGCCCCACACACGCCGTGCACGGTGAGTGCCAACCATTTTGATGCACTCCCCCCGAAGGGAACGCTAATTCGGGAACTGGACCGTAGTCCACAGCAAAATAACTGGCGAACCAGTAAAAGAGGCTTGGCCCCTTGTTAGTGCGTAAGCACAAACGTCGACCGAAGTCGCGCATGTCAATGCGTGTAAACGCCATACAGAATACGAACGAATCCAGCCACAGTGAATGTACGTCACACGGTTTAATCGGTTTAGGCAAATAGGCACACTGGCCGTAAACCCTCCGTGAGCGCCACCACCTGCCAGACCGCCGCTCCCGCAGACGTGATGTAAGTGTATGGCATCACCACCAATTGCAGGATCAGCACGGCTACTAGCCGCAGAGCGTGTCATGAGTCTACCGCTCACCTCAAGGGAATGGGGTCCCACGTTGTGCGGCTTTCGGCCGTAGCCTTGAGAGTCTCCTCAGATCCTCCCGCCAGCTACCACCCGCATGAGGTCGACACATATGCTCCACCAACCAATACAACGGCAGATATAGCCAAAAGGCAGTTATAAGATAAGAGTAATAATTCGCCATCAGAAAGGGTTTGTGTCACTGACGTTGATTAAATGCATTTTCGATCATGTTTGTCTCACCCACCAACAAGTTGCCTTCAATCATTCAAAGGTGGGAAAGTTACAGAGATATAATATTATGTTGTTATATAAAACATAGTGGAGGGCAGACAGTCTGCAGCCCCGCAATGAAGGGACCCGACTTGGGCAAAGCTACTTAGGTGTGAGTCAAATCAAGACGCAGACAGCTCCATTGAGAATAGCGTCCCACCAAACAACCATCGCAGAGACGCAATGCTGCAGAACGCAACAAGCATCAATACGACTATCGTCGGGCTTACACCATCCCAAGGTCCCCCATACATCCCAGCAGACATCACCACCCGCATACCTCCATCGACCAGAACCACAAGAGAGCGTCGAATCAGGCGCAGCACACCCGCAGATCCATCACAAGACGCAATACCGCAAGTAGCAGTAAGCATCAATGCAACTATCATAGGGATGGCGCCCCCTCACAACACACCCACATGATCCCTATCGACTTTGGTAACAAAGTTGGCATTGTTGTTATATAAAAAATATCACCAACGTATCATAGTAGCACGCTACTAAGACGCCAATGAACAAAACTCCACGTATCATAGCGTTAATGCACTAAGACATGAAGTTGAGTATGCCTGTTACAATTAAAAGTGCTACCAAACAGACTCATCATCCCAATCCGAAAGATAGACGACACATCGCTATGTGCAACGACGTCGCCCACAAACGGTATGGGTGTGCGATGTCCACGGGAAAGCCGTATTGCTACAACAAACCCGCTTACCACCGGCACTAAGATGTTAATTGTATACCTCCATCGACCAGAACCACAAGAATGCGTCGAATCAGGCGCAGCACACCCGCAGATCCATCACAAGACGCAATACCGCAAGTAGCAGTAAGCATCAATGCAACTATCATACGGGTGGCGCCCCCTCACAACACACCCACATGATCCCTATCGATTTTAGCAACAAAGTTTTTATTGTTGTTATATAAAAAATATCACCAACGTATCATAGTAGCGCGCTACTAAGACGTCAATGAACAAACCTCCACGTATCATAGAGCTAATGCACTAAGACATGAAGTTGAGTATGCCTGTTACACTTAAAAGTGCTACCAAAAACACTCATCATCCCAATCCGAAATATAGACGACGCATCGCTATGCGCTACTACGCCGCCCACAAACGGTATGGGTGTGCGATGTCCACGGGAAAGCCGTATCGCTACAACAAACCCGCTTACCACCAGCACTAAGATGATATGTCTAGGACACATCGGTTAGCGAGTCCAAGTTTACCTCGGACCAATTGCTCGTAAAGCAGCATACATGCCACCACAATATTCCTTTTCAAGTCCCTAATAAGGACTAGTCATTTTGCTACAGTACTAGGAGCAGTCAGTAACCCGACCACCCCATACAATGCTTATGCATCAAGGAGACCTCCTATAATATTGCTTTTGTATCATAGACCTTACTTTTATAAGTCATGTTATATAGGATTCGAACCCACGACCCTACTATTGTAATGCATATTAATCATAGAGACCTTCTATAGTATTGCTTTTGGATCATAGACCTTACTTTCATAAGTCATTAATATATAGGGTTCGAACCCACGACCCTACTATTGTAATGCAAATTCATCATGGAGACCTTCTTTAGTATTGCTTTTGTATCATTGAGTTTAATATCATAAGTCCCTAATATAGGACTAGTCATTATGCTACAGTACTTCAGGCAGTCGGGCTCCCGACCACCCCATATATATATACAACTGCAGGTATGTACCTCCGGCAGCTTCCTCCATACAAGACGTCTATACGTGAACACCTTCCATAACTTAGGAAAATTTTCTTTCAACAACAAGAAATTTCATCTATACGTGAACTCCTTCCACAACTTAGAAAAATTTTCTTTTATACACGAACACCTCCCATGACTTAAACAATTTTTAACAAATTTTCTAATTATCTTATAAACGTTATTTAACTTAATTTTATAATATTTTTTGACTTGTATTTCTATTATTTATCTTATTTTAAATATTTTTTCAAGTTTTTAAATAAATTTATTTATTACGAAAAACAATAATTTTGCCTTTAATTTACTATGTTATTGGGATAATGTCTGAAATATATTAACTTTATGTTTATTAATTTAACATATTTGCTTAATATATATCTTTTAAGACTATTTTTGACGCCCCTTTATATTGAATTTAATTATTAATAATAATATTGGGCCGTCACACTGGCAACGTATAACGCACGCACCCTGAGGACTGACGAGAAGATACTGGAGCTGGAAGAAGAGGTAGACAAGTTGCGCTGGCATATTATTGGATTATCCGAGGTTCCGAAGAGAGGGGGAGGATACGGCGATCCTCGAGTCCAGCAACTTGTTCTACCACCGGGAGGGCGACCATCTGTCCCAAGGAGGTGTCGGATTTATCGTCCACAAGTCTCTCGTCAACAACGTTGTAAAGATTGGGAGTGTAAGTCGCGTACCTGATACTCAGAATCACCAAACGGTATTCGCTAAAGGTCATACAGGTTTACGCACCAACCTCGGCACATCCCGAGGAGGAGGTGGAGTAAAAATATGTGAGGATATTTCCAGAGCCATGCATTCCTCCAAAACCCACTACACGGTGTTAATGGGAGACTTCAACGCAAAACTGGGCACAAGAGAAAGCGGTGAGCTGAAGGTGGGGAAATTTGGAGTAGGGCAACGGAACCGAAGGGGCCAGCAGCTGGCCGACTTTATGGAGAAAGAGGGACTCTTTATGATGAACTCTTTTTTCCAGAAGCGGCCCCACAGGAAGTGGACCCGGTCGAGCCCCGACGGTTCGACAAAAAATGAGATTGACTACATTATGACGACCAGACGCCAACTGTTCAGTGATGTCTCAGTGATCGCAAGGGTGAAAACTGGCAGTGATCACCGAATGGTTAGAGGCACACTGAACCTAAACGTTAAGTTGGAGAGGTCTCGTCTAATGAAGTCAACGCTCCGTCCCCCTCGTGCTCTAATCCAGAATCCCGAAACCTTTCAGCTCGAGTTACAAAACCGCTTTCAGTGCCTAGAGGATTGCAATGCAGTGGACGATATGAATGACAAGCTCGTGGAAACTGTCCATGCATCGAAGCTAAGTTCTGCAAGACCCGCCGCAGAAGAACACAAAAACTCTCCGATCACACTCTTAATCTCATGGCTGTTAGACGGGAGATGAGGCTGCAATCGTCAACAGATTTGACAGCATACAGGCGCTGAACAACAGATCTCCAAACATTCGATTACGCAACTTTAATACTGCTCGTATTAAAGAAGCGATCGAGCGGAACCAGGGCTCCAATGTCTTTGCCAGAGATCTGTCTGCCAGAAGGAGCCAAATGTCAAGGCTGAAGACTGAGTGTAGCAACATCGTTTCCGGGACACCTGAGATTCTGAGTGGAGATTGAGAGGTTCTATGGGCAGCTGTACACATCATCGTTGGAGCCACACGCAAGTGTGAGTAACGATCCAAGAGCAAGTCTTATCCGACACTATTCCGATGATATCCCGGACGTCAGTCTGAGCGAGATTAGAATGGCTCTCCACCACCTTAAAAACGGCAAAGCCCCGGGCGAGGATGGAATTACAGCGGGGCTTCTGAAAGCGGATGGCACACCGGTACTTGAAGTCCTTCAGAAGCTCTTCAATTTCGTCCTCCATGGTGGCATTACTCCGGAGGCGTGGAGCAGAAGCGCGGTGGTCTTGTTCTTTAAGAAAGGCGACAACGCTCTCTTGAAGAACTACAGCCGATTTCCCTTCTGAGCCGCGTCTACGTGCTGTTTCGAGAGTCATTACGAATCGTCTCGCACGCAGACTCGACGACTTCCAGCCTCCCGAACAAGCCGGTTTCCGAAAAGGCTTCAGTACCATAGACCAACATACACATACATACCCTTCGGCAAATTGTACAGAAGTCCGAAGAGTACAATCTGCCACTTTGCCTGGCGTATGTGGACTACGAGAAAGCCTTTGATTCCGTCGAAATTTGGACGGTGCTACACTCTCTTCAGCGGTGCCTAGTTGACTCGGTATATTGAAGTGCTGAAGTGTTTGTACAGTAGGGCTACGATGGCTATCCGAGTACAGAACCAGAGTACGAAACCTATCCAATTGCAGAGAGGTGTAAGACAGGGTGATGTTATATCCCCGAAACTCTTCACCGCTGCGTTGGAAGACGTTTTCAAGCTACTTGACTGGAAAGGATACGGTATTAACATCAATGGCGAGTACATCACTCACCTTCGATTTGCCGACGATATAGTCCTTATGGCAGAATCGCTGGAGGACCTTAGCACTACGCTCAATGACCTCAATGGTGTCTCCCAACGGATAGGTCTTAAGATGAACATGGACAAAACAAAGATCATGTTTAATGTCCATATCACACCTATGCCGGTAATTGTTGGGAGCACGGTGCTCGAAGTTGTTAACGAGTACGTTTACCTGGGACAAATAGTCCGACTAGGTAAGTCCAACTTCGACCGAGAGGTCAATCGACGGATTCAATCTCGGCTGGGCAGCGTTCGGGAAATTACGACACATCTTCTCATCAGGTATACCTCAATCTCTGAAAACTAAAGTGTACAACCAGTGCGTGTTGCCAGTGATGACTTACGGATCTGAGACGTGGTCCTTCACCGCTGGCCGTATGAGGACGCTCAAGGTTGCTCAGCGGGCTATGGAGAGGGCTATGCTCGGAGTTTCACTGCGTGATAGACTCAGAAATGAGGATATCCGCAGTGAAACCAGAGTGACCGACATAGCCCAGCGGATTAGTAAGCTGAAGTGGCAATGGGCCGGCCATATAGCTCGAAGAACCGATAACCGATGGGGAAGAAAGGTTCTCGAGTGGCAGCCTCGTACCGGTAGGCGTAGTGTAGGGCGACCCCCCACTAGATGGAGTGAAGACCTGGTAAGACATGCAGGAAGTCGATGGATGCAGGTGGCTCAGGACCGTGCTTTGTGGCATTACTTGGGGGAGGCCTATGTTCAGCAGTGGACTTGTGAAGGGCTGTAATGATGATGATGATGATGATTTTGTTGGTGTTGTTTTTGTCTCTTTCCAATGCTCCATCTATTCTCCAATTGGAGGAATGCCATCAGTTTCATACTTCAACGTGTCACAGTAAGTTGTTATTTTTATTATATTGAAATTGGTGGGGTGACTCGTCACTCCTGTTGCTTCTTACGTAAGTTTGATTTTTTTGTATAAATGTTTGGTTTCTGAAGTGAAATGGCTTCGATTTCGAATGAATAGTATCGAAAGTATTTGCCAGTTTGTAATTTTGTATGTGGAGTCGATACTTTCAATAAAATAGTGTATACGTATAGTTCGGCTAGCAATACTAAACGTAAGCCGCTTCGATAATTCTATGGTACGCTGGATGAGGCTGGTGTCAATTCTATGTTGCTTTATATTGACGCTAAACATAAGAACACTCCTGCCAACATGCTTCGAACCAGTTGTTTAAATAAATTGGGTTTATAATTGGCGCAACCGCACATGAGGTGAGGTAGATTTGAGTACAAATTTGCCGCGAGAATAAAGAGTCACTTTATGTGATATTCGAAATATAACCCCGCCCCGTGCAAAGCCCCGTACAAAGTTGCAGAAACGAGCAAGATGCGCACGTTGTCCAAGAAAACGGTTACAAAAAATTAAAAACTTTTGGCAAAAAATACCTTCAGCCCGCTTGCTCTGAACATCGTGTAGATATTTGCTTGATCTGCATTTAATGTAAAAAAAAAAAACAAATTATCGGTGCTGTAACAAACACTATTTTCATATTCCTAATTATATAAGCGATTAATCTCATAATAAATAACTTTGGTTTTCTCAAACATTGCAGTTTAATTTGAATTTACAAAATATGGGGTGATACTTCACCCCTGTTGCCATTTGTGTATACAAAAAAGTGTTGCCTGCCGAAGGCTAGGTATCTATAGCCGCCTTACTATTACGTAAAAATAGTGTACCAATATTTAATTATTTTAAAAGTGTAGTATCTTATCTTACGCTTAGTATCCTGGAGAAAATTTGTGATGAAATAAAAGCATTCCATTCAAAATTTTATTTTTATTTTTCATTATTACTTACATTTTTGTGCATTTGTTTTTAGCTTTAGCTTTAGCTTAAAAAACATTTCGGAGTTTACTTATCTGCTAATAAGTATATAATTTATACGTATAATAAATCTATAGAAAAATCGTGTCTGTAATTCTAATATTTTCTGCAAAAACATGTACAAGGGACTAAATAAAAGGCAATGAAGCAAAATTAGTGATTTTTAGAATTTTGGTCTTACTGTCTGTCTGTATATCTGTCTTCTACTGAACAGATTTCCATGCAATTTTGTGTGTAGGTAGTTAGAGACCCGGGGCTACTTATAGACTACTTTTTATTCGATTATGGAACTTTCAAAAAGGAGGGTTAAGTATTTTCCTTCCTTTGGATGCTAATTACCATTTTATACGATTGATGTGTTTTATTAAAATAAATAAAATATTTATAAATAAAACCCAAAATTAGTTTTAACCGTTGTGTAATAAATAGAACTATGCCGACAATCTACGATATTATTGTTGTATTCACTTTTTCAAAACAGTGACATCTAACTTAAAATATGTACAAAGGGTAGTGACATTTTTAAATAATAGGAAACAGACAGAACTGAAACACTCGGACGATTCTCTTTTTATTTTCTTTTGTCCCACCCCCTTTTGCTATCCTAATCCAATCCAAGATGTCAATGTGATAATATAGGCTTATATATTATTGTGTCAATCGAATTGACGTGAAAAATAGGAACACCTATCATGCTTTTGAGAAATTTAAGACCCCCGAGCATGTGCCATGGGATGAGGTTACTTATTAAGGAATTAAAGGAAAATTTAACTGTAGCAACCATCATCACCGGCCAGGTCAACTACCTCATATACCGAGAATATTTTGCTGCCACAATCATATAACAAGATGAAATATAATTTACAGAGAAGCTCTGAACTAATAAATTTGATGGCTTATGTTTTGTAGACATTATCTTTCTACAAATAATATGATAATATTTCTAGTAAAAATAAAATAATAAAAATTAGAAAAGAACAAAAAAATCATCACTTTACTAATATTATGAAGAAGAAAGATTTTTTCGTTTGTTTGTTTGTTTGTACCGAATAAGCTACGAAACTACTAGACCGATTTTGATAATTTTTAACCAATAGAAAGCAAAAATATCACAAAATTATAAAATAAATTGTAACCTATTTTTATGGTTATAATTTATTTAAAAAAATTAGAGATCTTTAAGAAAATTGTTACCCAAAGTAGCAAAATTTTGCCTATAAAATTTATTATTTGGCGTAAGCTGAGAAACCTTGATGGTACATAAAAATAATGTGCTACATGATTAAAGTACTTAAGTAAGTTATTACCTGCAAAAAAAGTCCGCGTAAGGAATATATCTAACTATCATAATTAAGTCACAATAGTAGCGTTTGCGTTCTAAAACTTAATTAGATCACTGGTCGAAACAAAAGTCGATTTTAGTCGTATCGTAGTATTAATTCTTATTAAAATAAACAGTTTTATCATAATGAAAGAGTTAAGAAATAATTTGTACCTGTTTTTAAAGAGTATATTCTATTATTTACTTTGGTCGTACATATTTGGCGGTAAAGTTTGAAATTTTAATAAACCTAAACTTTGAGCAAAAAAACATCGATTAAAGATAATAAATGTTCAAATTTTGTGACTGATTACGCAAAAACTACAAATGATATCGCTTTCGTGAATGAATAAAAGATTGATAGAAAATTCATCAAGGATCGTTTCGTACCTCCTGTACACTTTTCATGTACCATGTATGTACATGGAAAGTGTACATGGTACATGAAAAACCCCAAAACGCGGTTTTTTCAGTTTTGTTTTGAGGTACGAAACGATCAAAACAAAACTGAAAAAAACCGCGTTTTGGGGCACTTTCTGGGAGGTTCATCCAGACGGGGAGAAAGATTGGATAAAATTTAACTTTGCTGTATAACGTACATATTATGCCGATAGATAAAAGCACTATATTAATTTTGCCCATTTTGTAACTAAAATGATTGAACTAAATGAGCGAGATGTCATGTCATGTCGCGCGGCGCAGACACGTGATATACGCGGGTGAAACCGCGGGGCAATATTAAATATTTTTATAACAAAAACAATTTTTAAAATATTTGTGCCTGTTTTTTTGTTTGTTCCGATTAATCTCTGAAATGGCAGAAGCAATTTTGTGAGAACTTTCACCGGCAGATAGCTGATGTAATAAGGAGTAACTTAGTCTTTTTTAATTTTGAAAAAGAATTTGGATCTTTTGCGGAAAATTCAGATGCATAAAATTCAATCGTAATAAATTTCAAGCGAACGAAGTCGCGAGGAACAGCTAGTAGCCACATAAAATTATAAAATAAAAACTTTTTAACAAAAAAATTAAACCGCCGAAAAAACTCAAAAGCAAAAAATAAAAAACCTTATTCTTTTACCTTAATAACTAAGTTCTTATACAAATGTAAATGTACATAAGTATATATTTTTTGTAATTATTTTGAGTTTCTAACTAAGTTCTTAAACTAATATAAGTATATTAAGTAATTTTGAATTTTGAGTCGGCGCCATGCAATAACCAAATCAAATTAACAACGCAACGTGAAATCTTCAGCGATAAACATTAACATTTCAAAGAATACGCTCTCCGCACTAACGCTCGCAACGTTGCTGCTGTTTCGCTGACAGTAACTTCGTGAAAGCCCGGCATTTTCTGGCGAAGGAGCGTGTCATGCTATGCATCACGCTTTATGTAATTAATTAATTTGCTTGTTTGGCGCCAACTCAAAATTAATTAGGTATACTTACATTACTTTAATGAACTTAGTTATTGAGGTTAATTAAAAAGGTTTATTATTTTTTGGGTTTATTATGTTTTTTCGGCGGTTTAATTTTTTTGTTTAAAAGTTTTATACGAACACAAGTGTACCTAAACTTTAAGTCACAATATTTACTTAAGAAAGCGAGGTAGATTTTCTTAATCACATTAAGTACTGCAGATTACTGCATCGAGTTCTCCTTTCAATTGTTTTGTAGTAGTAGTATAGTTGCAGAAAAAAGCTCGTGATTTATTACCGCATTTAACTAAAACGTTTTAAAAACTTTTTTTCTTACATAAAATAGCGACTTAATTTAGTTAATAAATTAAAGTAATCCCATTCTTTTGGCACAGATCTCCTCTAATTCTAGGAGGGTTTTGGAGAACAAAAAGGGTGATCCGGTAACTCACTCAGTATTTGTTTTAATGCAACTGAATTGACAAAGTAAACGATGTTTTAGCCCACCCGATTCTGAGTGGCTACTGCACTCCATCAACACCGGCAGCTAATTTCTAACAAAGAAAGCTATAGATGAGTTGTCACCTTTGAGAGATTACATATAATGCTTGAAATTATACTGGCTCTTTGCTCTTCAGACAGGGATACTGACCACTATACTATCAAGGACCGTGTTGAGGCGGTATAAGAATATCCATTAACCCATATCGTCTCGTGGGTGTCGTAAAGGGCAATAGAGGGAAGCAAAGTGGTGAATAGAAAGCGTCGTATTCATAATGAAAAAAAACTGCGCTTGGCATCCCGTTCACTACGCGTGGCAACTATGTTAAATATCCCCTATCAAACAAATTTATGGGGGAGGCCTGTGTTCAGTAGTGGACTTTTGATAGGACCTAAAAGTAAAATCGTTAGACGGGAACACAGCAGTGCAAGTACTGCTATTTAGCTACAGAAATTAGTAAAGGAGTGTTTTTTTTACCAGATGGACTAGTTGTAAAAATTACAGTTTTGTAACTGTATAAAACGAACCAGTGATCTAAAATAGTCAGCCATATCATTTAGAATAGAATTTTTTGCAGATTGCCGTCTGTAACCTTCTTTCTTAGAACTTGGCTGCAGGTATTCATGGACTGCGTAGACTCACTAGTCATCAGGTTGACTATGAGAGCGCACGTACATTGCACTCAGCATGGCGATCGACAAGCGTTAGAAGGGAGAGTCCCTAATAGCCGGTCGCTTTGAGATTTCATCGATAAAGAAATCCTTATCAAAATCTTCTACCTCAATTTCCGTCAACCTGCGTCCTCTCTACATGAAATCGCGTGACCAGATGTACAAGAAAATGGTGGCCCCTGTATCTAAAAGCGCGTGGTTAACGCCCGCGCAAGGAGCGTTTAAACCAAAATCTTACAGCCCGCTTCTGACGCGCGCTTGAATAGAAGTGCATGTTAGGATGTGTGCGGATGTATCGTACTAGATGGTTTTTAAAAAGCACGTAGTTCTCAGTCAGTTCAACGTTTTGACATTGACCTAAGTATTGAGAAAACTGAAAGCTGAAACCTATAAGAAAGCTCGGTTCATCTGTATCTTTAACAGAATAATACCGCAAAAAACATTGGTCTTAACATCAATGAGTTACAAAGCCAATGTTTCGTATGTCATTAATGTTATAATAAATTAAAAAATATAACTTACAATTTTATAACATCCCAAAATATATTTCAAATATCTAAGGCTCGAATGATTAAAAATAAGAATTCTCTCACAAAATATTGCAAGCGCTAAAATATAGTCATGTCCTAGATTGCTAGTGCAAGTGTAATCTCACTGCTCACATAAAACGCCTCTAGTCTAAGCTTCTTGAAATTAATATTAATCATGCTTCGCAATATTGCAAATAAATAGTTTTTATTATCTTATATATTTTATTTCTATTATCTATAAAAGTATGTTTGTATGTTTATAAAAAGTTATAAGATATAACACAAATAGAGAGAAAATCTAAGTATATTAATCCAATCAATTTTATATTAATCCAAGAATTGGCTACTATTTCGACAAACATGTTAAATAGTTTTTTCCAATATTCATAATTTATTACTATTAAAATAAGAAAATTTACAAACTAGTAGGTCTAGTCGTACGTCTTATGACTTCCGGTAGATGGCAGTGTGAAACATCTCGTTAACTCCATACGTAAAATACCCAGGGAAATAGTACCACCAGCACCTCACAAGTATATTGGTATATAGCAAATCCAGTATCTGCAATGGGAAAGGTCCATGTCTAGCAGTACACGTTATAATTTAGTTGAGTATTTCATAAGTATAAGTAGAGTAGACTTTTAATTAAGTATCTTTTATAACCTAGATTGAAGAACATATTTAATTCCACCCTAACCCATGCAATTCCATTACAGCTACATTGTTCGGCTTCATTAAATTCATTCGTGTTAAATTTTGTTCTAATTATTACATAATATACATGTGATGGGGCATGCCTATCATCAACAAAAGACTTGTGATCGGCTGCATTAATTCTGAGAGTAATGAATTTGTAAGGGTCCAAGTGAAACTACACAAGTACAAAATGCTTCCTTAGCTTAATATAAACTCAGTTTAATATGTTCAAATACATACAATTACTGTAATTCAATTTGCATAAAAGGAAATAACCTTTGTTGAATGTCGAACACCGAATTCCTTTTCAAAAGATCAAAGCGATAATAGAGGCGTGTTGTATGGTGCTTACTAAAATGTGTCCGATATTAGATGAATTATTTGTGTCTTGTTTGATGTCGAGAATTGAAAATTTTACTTCCAAAAGTTTCAATCTAAGAAATCTCATTATACAAATGCGTTCTTTTTGAGGGCTGTGGTAGCTCAAGGGCTAAACGTTCGCAGTAAATTTCACAGTACCCGAGCAAACCGGGTTCGATCCCCTGCTGCTATAATGAAATCGTTAATTACAATTTTAATTGCTTATTTACCGCGTACTCGGCCGTCAGAAGAATAAAAATAATTGGAAAAGATTTAAAATACGCTAACATGCAGTAAAGCAACACGGTGGACTAGTTTCCCAATAATCCTTTCATAAATGAGAGAAGGAACGTGCACATCCGATGTGCGACGTATATAGACTGTTCCCTTACTTAACTTTTCATTTAGATTTACTTGTATTTCTTCGCACATTTATGTAATATCCTTTTTACGGTGCCCACCCGAGGGTGTCAGGAAAAGGGAAAATTAACAGAAAAAACTATGCAAACTCCCCATAAGGCGTTTATTGGTATATATCATAAGGGAGGCCTATGTTCAGCACTAGACTTTTATAGACTTTAATGGATGGATGACTTTTTTACGAAGACGTGATTTGTATTTACAAAAAATGTGATTTCGATTATTGGTTGATAAATGTGACTAATTAAGCTAGCACGCCGTGTGTTTAAATCCGCAAAAAAAATTAACAGCTAAAATAGTTGTTCCGGAACTGGATGCTCTCAGGAATTGTTCGGATGGATAAATCCGAACAATCCGAACATCAAAAATTTCCCTGGTATTGCGGTTGTTCATGGGCGGCGGTAGTCACTTACCATCAGGTGAGCCGATGCTCGTTTGCCCCCTCTTCTATAAAAATATATGTATAAAATAAACATAAAACAAACAATACACAATTAAACTAGTAATTAATTAAGTAAAAAATAAAACACAACTCTGTAGCGCGTTGATTAAGCGTTTGGCTCCAGCATCGAAGATTCCTTCCCGCACTGAACAAGTGTTTCTATGCTGTAAAATAAATAGTCTGCGTCTGAACGCTTGTTTTTAGCATTTTTTTTAAATAGATAGGAATATATATTTTCTTTAACATTGATTGGATTAATCTGCTTTTAACTATAATAAATACTATGTAAATATCACTAAACTTCTTCACAGAGGTTCATACTACTCGCAGAGATCGTTTACTAATAATCGCTTTCAAAATTAGTGCACATTGTAGCTAATGTATGTATGTGAATCTATAAAAAACGGTAAATATATATAATCAGGAAATTAAAGATAACTTTGAATCTAGTTTGCAGTGTAGTGGCGGTTAAGAATATCCACTACCCCATATCTTCCCGTGGGTATCGTAAAAGGCGACAGAGGGAGACAGGCAGGAGATGGGCAGCAGCATCTTCCTGATAACAGCAACAGTACGACAAAAAAAAACTGCGGTTGCCAACCCGCTCGCCAAGCGTGGCAACTATGGCAATATACCCCCCCTTGAACAATTACACAAATAGACGGCCCCCAGTCCCCGGCGGCCCCGCTATTCCTGGCTACGGTGGCGACCATGGTAACGGCGGGGCAGGGGGTGCTAAGAATCTCCGGTGGAGGTTCGGTTGCCACCTACGACGACTCGACCTGGCAACATTTAACGCACGCACACTGAGGACTGACGAGAAGATCCTGGAGCTGGAAGAAGAGATAGACAAGTTGCGCTGGAGTATTATAGGATTATCCGAGGTCCGAAGAGAGGGGGAGGACACGGTGATTCTCGAATCCAGCAACTTGTTCTATCACCGGGAGGGCGACCATCTGTCCCAAGGAGGTGTCGGATTTATCGTCCACAAGTCTCTCGTCAACAACGTTGTAAAGATTGGGAGTGTGTCGACGAGGGTCGCGTACCTGATACTCAGAATCACCAAACGGTATTCGCTGAAGGTCATACAGGTTTACGCACCAACCTCGGCACATCCCGATGAGGAGGTAGAGGAAATGTATGAGGATATTTCCAAAGCCATGCATTCCTCCAAAACCCACTACACGGTGGTGATGGGAGACTTCAACGTAAAACTAGGCACAAGAGAAAGCGGTGAGCTGAAGTTAGGGAAATTTGGAGTAGGGCAACGGAACCGAAGGGGCCAGCAGCTGGCCGACTTTATGGAGAAAGAGGGACTCTTTATGATGAACTCTTTCTTCCAGAAGCGGCCCCACAGGAAGTGGACCTGGTCGAGCCCCGACGGTTCGACAAAAAATGAGATTGACTTCATTATGACGACCAGACGCCAACTGTTCAGTGATGTCTCAGTGATCGCAAGGGTGAAAACTGGCAGCGATCACCGAATGGTTAGAGAACACACTGAACCTAAACGTTAAGTTGGAGAGGTCTCGTCTAATGAAGTCAACGCTCCGTCCCCCCTCGTGCTCTAATCCAGAATCCCGAAAACTTTCAGCTCGAGTTATACAACCGCTTTCAGTGCCTACAAGATTGCAATGCAGTGGACGATATGAATGACAAGCTCGTGGAAACTGTCCATGCGGTCGGAGCTAAGTTCTGCAAGACCCACCGCAAAAGAACATAAAAACTCTCCGATCACACTCTTAATCTCATGGCTGTTAGACGGGAGATGAGGCTGCAATCGTCAACAGATTTGACAGCATACAGGCAACTGAACAGACAGATCTCCAAATGCATGCGGCGAGACTTACGCAACTTTAATACTGCTCGTATTAAAGAAGCGATCGAGCGGAACCAGGGCTCCAAAGTCTTTGCCAGAGATCAGTCTGCCAGAAAGCGCCAACTGTCAAAGCTGAAGACTGAATGTGGCAGCATCGTTTCCGGGACACCTGAGATGTTGAGTGAGATTGAGAGGTTCTATGGGCAGCTGTACACATCATCGTTGGAGCCACACGCAAGTGTGAGTAACGATCCAAGAGCAAGTCTTATCCGACACTATTCCGATGATATCTCGGACGTCAGCATAAGCGAGATTAGAATGGCTCTCCAGCACCTTAAAAACGGCAGGGCCCCAGGCGAGAATGGAATTACAGCGGAGCTTCTGAAAGCGGGTGGAACACCGGTACTGGAAGTCTTTCAGAAGCTCTTCAATTCCGTCCTCCATGGTTGCACTACTCCAGAGGCGTGGAGCAAAAGTGCGGTGGTCTTGTTCTTTAAGAAAGGCGACATTGCTCTCTTGAAGAACTACAAACCGATTTCCCTTCTGAGCCGCGTCTACGTGCTGTTTTCGCGAGTCATTACGAATCGTCTCGCACGCAGACTCGACGACTTCCAGCCTCCCGAACAAGCCGGTTTCCGAAAAGGCTTCAGTACCATAGACCACATACATACCCTGCGGCAGATTGTACAGAAGACTGAAGAGTACAATTTGCCACTTTGCCTGGCGTATGTGGACTATGAGAAAGCCTTTGATTCCGTCGAAATTTGGGCGGTGCTGCAGTCCTTTCAGCGGTGCCAAGTTGACTGTCGGTATATCGAAGTGCTGAAGTGTTTGTACAGTAGGGCTACGATGGCTATCCGAGTACAGAACCAGAGCTCGAAACCTATCCAACTGCAGAGAGGTGTAAGACATCTTTTGTGACGTTATATCCCCGAAACTCTTCACCGCTGCTTTGGAAGACGTTTTCAAGCTACTGGACTGGAAAGGATACGGTATTAACATCAATGGCGAGTACATCACTCACCTTCGATTTGCCGACGATATAGTCCTTATGGCAGAATCGCTGGAGGACTTAAGCACTATGCTCAATGACCTCAACAGTGCCTCCCAACGGATAGGTCTTAAGATGAACATGGACAAAACAAAGATCATGTTTAATGTCCATGTCACACCTATGCCGGTAGTTGTTGGGAGCACTATGCTCGAAGTTGTTGACGAGTATGTTTACCTGGGACAAATAGTCCGACTAGGTAAGTCCAACTTCGACCGAGAGGTCAATCGACGGATTCAACTCGGCTGGGCAGCGTTCGGGAAATTACGACATATCTTCTCATCAGGTATACCTCACTCTAAAAACTAAATTGTACAACCAGTGCGTGTTGCCAGTGATAACTTACGGATCTGAGACGTGGTCCTTCACTGCTGGCCGTATGAGGACGCTCAAGGTCGCTCAGCGAGCTATGGAGAGGGCTATGCTCGGAGTTTCTCTGCGTGATAGACTCAGAAATGAGGATATCCGCAGTAAAACCAGAGTGACCGACATAGCCCAACGGATTAGTAAGCTGAAGTGGCAATGGGCCGGCCATATAGCTTGAAGAACCGATAACCGATGGGGAAGAAAGGTTCTCGAGTGGCAGCCTCGTACCGCTAGGCGTAGTGTAGGGCGACCCCCCACTAGATGGAGTGACGACCTGGTAAGATATGCAGGAAGTCGATGGATGCAGGTGGCTCAGGACCGTGCTTTGTGGCATTACTTGGGGGAGGCCTATGTTCAGCAGTGGACTTGTGAAGGGCTGTAATGATGATGATGATGATTGAATCTAGTTATAATCAAATTCTTACCAAAATGTGACTTTAGATATTATCTTTTACTATATGTAAAGGAAATCTAATTAACATACACATAGTTGTGAAAGTTTTAAGTCCCCTGGTGGAATAACAGTTTGTTTTAATTTAGTTTAAATCCTCTGATTTGCGATGTTTGCCGCAAACATGTTTTAATATGTGAAGCGTTTTAATTGGTACATCTGCCAGGTCATTTCAAACTAATTTCTTACATCTGACAAGACAATGTGAATAAAATCACATTTTTATTGAACAAATAGAGTGTAAGAAATCTCAATTGATAATATAGTTTCTAAGTCTAGTTCGTTTTACTGAATAGGAAAAACCTGAACATTGACCTGATTATTGTTCTTATAGTTTTTTTAGTACGTAGATACCTAATTAATAATTTAGTTTAAATCATTATTATTCTTATTTTAATAAATACGTTGTATGATCTCTTATTATCGTATATCTTCATATCTCTAAATTTTTTCACACTATCGATAACGCTTATCGACAAAAATAATTCGCATCACTATGCTTGCCCCTAAGGCCCGTGAGTAGGAGAGAGAGCGAAATACTCCGATTATTTATAACCCAAACTGCACGGAAAAATAATTCTAGTATGGATTCAGGTCAGGGCTGTTAGCAGGCCATACCAAAACCTGAATATTGGATTTATCAAGCACAGCGATGGTGACCCAGGCTGTGTGGGGTCGTGCATTATCCTGCATGAGGATGAAACTGTCCACCGCTCATTGTGAAAATGGGATGACATATGGCCCAAAAACCCTTTGAATGTAACTCTTAGAAGTCACAATACCCTCATTCGAGAAAGAAGGTCAGTTTTACCTTGTAAGCTGATCCCGCCCCAGACCATGACATTAGGATCACCACACCTGTCGCGTTCGTGAATGAGGGGATCATAAAACCATTTTTCGCGTCTCCACACTCACATACGTCGATGGTCACTTAAAAAATTCACCTTATACTCATACTTGAAAAGCACCTTACGCCATTGCTTCAAGCCCAATTCAAGATATTGACGTGCAATCTTTAATCGATTTTCAAGATGAGACCCAGTCTTTTTAGCGCAAGCTACAGGTCTTCTTAAACATTGCTGGCCTTCGTGAAAACGTTTTTTAATTGTTTGGTCGCTGACAAAGGTCCAGTAAGGTCCAGTCCAGTACGCCGGCATAAACCGTCACACGTACTGTCACAATATGATGACGCCGCGCAGTAAGTCGTTGGTAGCACAGACGGGATACACTTCTTACCTATTGATACCGGTTTCAAAGGTTTTGAAACACCATAAAGAATTAAATAATTTAAATATAAAAGCTTCTGAATAAATTAAATTAAAGCTGCATAACTTTAAAGAAAATGACAGCTGAATGATTTCTGAATATAACTTCTGTTTGTAACTAGCACTGAATTCGGAAGCTTTCGTGTGGAAATTAAATGAAATCTTTTAGCTTATGAAGTCGACTTTTAATTGTCATTAAGTTAATGTTTTTATAATTAAACTAGCTGTTACCCGGCGCATTTGTGAATATCACAGTTGTCAATTGCAACTGACCAGCCTTGATCGTCGTTACGACTCTGGTAGCTGAAGCAATATTCAAATGGTGTCAAATTCTTGGCATTTTAACGTTTTTCTAGACATATTTTCCAAGGTTTTCAGGACGGATAAAAATGCTCGTTATTCACGTGTCCGGAATGCAACATAAAAAGAGCAAGGCCAATGATCCCGTTGACGGGAGACGTGCCGTCCACGCGCCTCACTCACCACGCGCAGCCCATCTCCTATACGGGCATCGATGAGTTCGGACCGATTGAAGTCATCGTCGGAAGACACTGTGAAAATCAATGGGTTTTTTTTAGTCCACCTCGAGGTAGTCACATCATTGAGTGTGGACTCTGATATAGCTGCACTAAGAAAAGAGGAGAGCCGACTGAACTGTGGTCGGACAACGCTACGTGCTTCAAGGCAGTTTGGGAAGCGATGAAAGAAGAGGCGAATGCGCGCTACCTCAATAGACTATATTTACTACCTCAATAATCTATATTCCCCCCGCGTGCGTAACATGAAACAGAAACAGAAATTTTTTAATTCAACATAAATTGTAAACAATACCTATTGAAAGTAATTTTTTCAATTACCACTGGTTCGCAAAAAAAAAACACCACTGTCCTGGGAAGAAGCAGCGAGAAACCCAGCGGGACAAAATTTTTTTTTTCATATAATAGCTTATAATCATCAACGTTACAATTAATAACACAAAACAAATTAGAAACAGCTTGGTAGCGATCACCCTTCCCAGGTGTTATTATCATCCATAAATTCCTTAATATTATAATAACCCTTTTTACACAAACTTACTTTAATAAAGTTTTTGAACTTTGTGTGTGTCAAATTTTGTATATTTTCTGGGATTTTTTTGTAAAGGCCCCAAGAATTAATAACTAATTGGGTGGAATTGAGTAACTGGTATTTTTATGTTTAATTGCATTAAAGGGGACAATCGTTTTTGGAACCACTAGAAATTGTAACAACCCTCAATGGTGTTACACAAGAAAAAAGATACCAATGTATTATTTTAAACAGCCTAAAGGTTTTTCGAAAATCTAAACGGTATCAAGAAATGTGAAAAAATTCATAGTCATTGGTTCTGATAATGTAATAATAAACAACAATTGTAGGGCGTAGAGAAGTGACGACCCCATCGCCCGCTGACGTAACGGTTATGTGACAAAATTGCTCCATCAGCGCAGTCAGTCAGCACCTTGCCCAGAGCTGTTAGTGCCCTGCCTCGGCAAAAATTGAATGTGAAAAGGCCTGTTTGTGCACATGGCCTCACCATGAAACGGGGCCAGGTCAGGGCGCCTTGTGACTTAATGACACCCATTAAAATGGATGATGGAATTTAATAGAACACGCAAAGGGCCACTACCTGGAGGTCGCGAGGGCGCGTCTGAAGCTAGCGCTGAACGCAACAGCATGCGAACCGCCAGATGAGTGCAAGGTGCTGCACAACCACCCAGCAGCCCCTCGCATTCATCATTCCCACCAGTTTGCTTGGAGTACGCCACATGAGATGGTCAAATCAAATGAATACCAACGCATTGCGGGCGTATTTTAGGGCGAAAGGGGGAAAAGTTGGAGGGTTTGCGTCTCTGGC